>VYZW01050649.1:0-155606 GCA_013401315.1 Balaeniceps rex
TCTACCAGATGACAGGGCAGGACTTCGGCTGGGACTGAGGCTGGTGTGGGAAAGTCCCCTGTAATTACTTGCCCAGCACGGTTTGCGTATATAAAGAGATATATATGTATGTAAAATGTACAGAAATCTATTTTATAATAATTTATTTTTAATTCCTAAGCAATTAATTCACTAAGCTGCCTAACCGCACTGGCTAGAATGGTAGCCCGTAACCTGTTTAACATTCCACAGTGTTTAATTCTAATATGTCTCTCCTTTTTTTTTTTCCCTCCTGATTTCTCCTCTTATTGGTTTGGTTTGTAACAAACGGTGCTTCCATTTTTCCTAAACAAAATTTGTATTTAAAAAAATCAAAAAAAGCGAGGGTGGCAGGGGAGGGGCGGGGAGGGAGGGAAAGCACAAATTTATTTTTGTTACGGGTATCTGGCCTTTATAAACACTTGCTTTCCCTATTCCGGTGTCCCAGTCTCTGCTCCGGTGTTGTGCTCCCTCGTCCCACAGCTTTCCAGTTAGTCCCGCGGCCCCGGGGGGGTTCCTCTGGGGTGGATGGGGAGGGAGGCTGGGCATCTCCCTGAGACCCACATACCTCTGCTGAGCAGCAGTGTGTTTTGCCGGCGGCCGTAAAGCGTAGGGAACCCCAAGCCATACGGCTCCTGCTCTGCAGCCCAGGGCTCTGCCGGCAGGGTAACGTGCTCGTTTTCTAGCAGAGAAGCTGCAGAGCCTGTTGCATGGGCAGAGCTGTCTCCTCAGTGTACTTTTCCTTCTTGCCTTTTGTCAAGGAGGCTCTTTCCCACGATCCCTCTATGCATTTTAAATCTTTACTGCAGGACAAATGTAAAAATACATGTGTCTGTATGTGACATGCTCGGTGCTGGTCTGAATGACTTGCAAGAAGTGTTGCTCCAGGAGTGCCCGTGCACACAGGGCACCGCTGGGAGATGGCTGTGCTGGCAGTGCAGGGAGCAGCATCCACCCACCAAAGATGCTGGCAGAGCCACGGAGCCACGTGAAAACCCCAGGTCTCTGCTTGGAGCCATTCCCAGCATGGAGGGTGTCCCAGGACGCGGCACAGGCAGCACTACCTCCTGCCCTGCCGCTGCGGGAGAAGCCCGCAGTGTGTGAGCTGGGGAACATCAGCCTCGGCCCTCTTGCCTCCCAGTACCTTTTTGGTCCAACGCCTTATCCATGGTCTCTCCCAAGGAGCAGCATTTGCCTAGAGGCTGGAAGAAGTGCTGCTTTGCCAATGAGGATGAATCTGTAGAAAAGCAGGGGGCCGTACTTGGGTTGGGGCATTGCTGGCAGCCCAGGCGCAGCCAGCTGCCTCCCCAATGCCCCGGGCGAGCACAGGGGTGGCAGCCAGGCAGGACAGAAGGCTCTGAGCTGTTACCCGTCAGCCAAGGTACAATAACCTGGAGATCCTTCACCTCAGGTGGAACCAAATGCTTTGGGGTATTAGGACAGGTTGGCAGGGTTCTCCCGAGAGCTCTAGCCATGTTTTGTGTGCTCAGGAGGTTTTGATAAATACCATGTGTGTCCGATGCCTTATCATTTCTGTCGGAGGTTCTGCTAGCTCGACTGGAACATTTTTGGAGCAAGATGGCAGCAGAAGCAATTTGCTCCTTGCATTTTTAACAGAAGCAGGGCCATGTTGTCTTTGTGCAACAAAAAACCCACGCACCTCACCTGCAAGCTTTGAAAGGATGTACCACACCAAGCGTGGGGCTTGCTGGATAAAGCTCATGTGTTACCATGTGAGGACTTGCATAAAGCAGGCAGCGTAAGTAAAACTCGAAACAGCAAAAGCACCAACGGGCAGAGCGTATGTGAGTTGAGTTAATGCTCCAGTTTCATACGCATTGCCTGGATAAATGCGCGCCCTGCATCTCTCCCCAGTCACCCATAGCAAACCACATTTGAGCACCACATTGCTGAGCCATGTGCAGCTGTGGTGGGGTGGTTTCAGTGGCATTTCCCAGATGTTTCTTTTACTTTTGCAGCCTCCTTGCTCTTGCCTGCCCCTTACAGCTCTCTGCTGTGGCTGTTTGGTGATGAAAAGGCCCTTCGGAGCCCGGACTGCTCTCCCTGGGTCTTGATCTGGTCCTGCTCAGGTGGATACAGTGAAGAGCAGACCCACGTCTGGGTCCGCTGCAGGGATCTGCAGACGAAGCACTGCCCTTCAGTGCTTTGTTTGAACCTAAGGGCTCTTGGCTTGGCTCAGAGGTGTCACATCTCTGAAGGGATTTAGGGACTCGTACTCCCATCAATGCTGGTGAGGCGTGTGTGGGTTCATACGTGGGGTGCAGTGCACTGGGGTGTGCACAAGGGCAGGGAGATGCTAAGCATAACATCAGGACTGAGCTGCATAGCAAACCTGCTGTGAGCAGGGCGCAGATCCCTCCCTGGTGTTTGCCTCCAAGCACATCTTCCTACAAAAAGGGAAAATTGGGCAAATCCTCTTCTTTTTGCCCTGAGCCATTTCTAGCGACAAAGCGACCCTTCGGACTGACGCAGACCCACTTCCAGAGGTCACAGGCGTGAGTGTGGGACCTGCTGGGCTGTGCAGGTTGACGGACCACACACACGACACCCATCCTGCAAAATGCAGCTGCAAACCTGAGTGGTAGTTGGACCTATGCATGTTTGGGGTCTCTGGTTTTTGCTGCAGCCAGGTCCCCGGCTCTGTTCCTTGCTGCCAGGACAGGTGATGAATGCTCAAGCGTGTCTGCTTTATCACAAACCCTACTGCTGTTGGGTGACTGAGGGAAGGGGGTGAGAGGTGGGGGGGGGAAGAAAATACTTCCTGGTGGAAAACAGTGATTTTGGGTTCTCAAAACCTCAGTCTTCCTACTTGCCAGCTTATGCAATGTATGGAAAGAAGCTTGTCATCTCCACTTGGCCTTTGGGCAAGCTCCAAGCTGTGACTGCGCTGCTTCCCCAGGCAGTTTCGCTGGCTGAGCCCTTCCACTGCATGGCAAGAGCCTCTGGGATCTACCGCGTCGGCATGGCTTCCTTTCCATGTGGTTCCCTTCCGAGCGCGTGTGCCTGCCTGCTTGTGAATGGTGCAAGATTTCGCATCCCCTGTGTCTTCCTTCTTGATTTCTTGGAAATACCTTTTTAATATCCCAATGCCTTCCTCAGTTGTACAGCAGTGTGGGCTTAATTTGTATAATCAAGCCCTGCTGCAAAATGCTCTCATGAAGCAATCTTGTTGAGGAGTAGAAATACAGAGAGTGAATAACAACTCTTCTAACCTTAAGCAAATTGTTAGCCCTGGCTCAATATCCTTCGTAATGAAGTCTGCACTAGACTTTTAATGTAAAGGCCTTACCTAACAAATAAGACAAGGTGAATTCCCCGTGGCGTACACCTGGTTGCTAATACTGGAATCAGTCCTATTGTCATAACTTTAAAAAAAATACCTTTTTTTTTAAGTTAAGCTTGGAGGTGTGATTAGAAGTTTGGGGTTTTTTTGGTTTGTTTTTTTTTTTTACATTGTAACATTAATTTATGGCTGAGTTTCATTCAGTCCTGTGTTCAGAAGTGCAGTACAGGTATTGGTGATGTGTTGTCTGTAACATGGTACTGTAGAGTAGCCAATTTGTAAAAAAAAGAACAAAACGTAAAGAAAAACAAACCCACAAAAAAGGAAAACTTGAAAAAAATGTAAATCGAGTATTTTGTGGTATGTACAACACAAATTAATTTTACACAGAGAAAGATGTTTCTAGGAAAATGAAATTCTGATAATTCATACTATTTGTATGAACAAATAAAAACTATATTTTACCAAGCGATGGACACGGTTGTATTCATTCAACACTGTGGACGTGGACATAGCCTCCCCACGAGGGTTTGGTGGTGCTGCCCCCCGACACTTGCATGTCCACCCCATTAACGTCTGTGCAACTGTGCTGGCCCCACGGCAAAGCCCAGAAGCGAGTGCTGAGCCAGCAGGATTTAATCACGTACGTGAGCTCCCATCCAGCACAGGGCTGTGTTTGGGAGCCAGAGGCTTGACTGGGTGGTGAACGTGCACGTGTTTTGCTCAGTCGGGTTGTGTGGGGGCTGATCTGTCCCATCGAATGCACCTTCATTAAACACCATTTCAGGGAAGGAGACCTGAGGGATTGCCCTCAGCCCTGCTGGGGATGGATGGTTTTGGTGTTTAGTGAAACCATCCTCCTGCGTCAGGGATGCTGGAGGACAAATGCAGTCCTATATAGCCAGTGGTGGGGAAACTTTCCAGTGCCAAGTTTCTTTTCAAAAGCATTGCACGTACAGTAGTGATGCTGGTCCAAACCTCTGGGGCCAGCGGTTGCTATTGCTCCCTATACACTTTAAGACACAAAAATCCATTGTCATTAAATTCAGAAGAGTCCCAGGCCAGTGCTATACAAAGCAGCACCTAAAGAGCATTACAGATTTATGTAATGTAGCAATTGCCACTTAACTAAACTGAATTAAAATAATTCAATTTTTTTAGCAAGTCTTGCATCTGGTGCGGAGTAATTGATCAGAGTCTTTCAGATTGCCCATTTTGCAGAGACCTTCTAGAAAAGGAGTCAAAAGTAAGCACAAGATTTAATATAGTGATTAAGGAAGAGTTCAACCTGGAAACCTCCAACTTGTCAGGATTGTAATCAGCTGCTCCCAAACTCTGGCAATGCTTAAGCTCTATAGGTGCCTCATTTTTAATGTATATATACGTACATTTTACTTTGAAATTCCCATCTACCTTTTGAGTGGCACAGCTGACCTCAGCTTGATGGAGTTGAACAATTTGTTACCTCATTCTCACCTCACCTTGATTGCATTCAAAACCAGGTGCTCCTCCACTAGTACCCCAGCAGATGTCAATCCTGTAGGCACCCTAGGTCTGACCTCAACCTGGTTTTGTAGCAGCTCGTAGAGTGCTGTCTCAAGTTCTTGTATTTTATAAGAACTACTCAGTCCTGGGATGGAAAGAGTGTGGGTGCTTCTGCTTCACAGGGGGACGGGTGCTGCAGAGGAAAGGGAAGGTAAGTCCCTGTGAAATGGCATTCAGCATCTGCCCTGTCCTCTGTGTCTCCCTGTAGGCTATTCCCAGTTGCACCTGGGCTTGTGGATACTGGGGAGTGTTTCTCCAGTCAGTTTGGGCTGGGCCCCATTCTGAGATGCTCTTTGGGCAAGAGCATCTAGAAGATAAGAGTAAGAGTGTCTGTGTGGTTTATGGGATCACATCCTGAATGCAAAGTGTTTGTTCTGAAGGAGATGGCCTGAAGGGTCTTCTAGTAGCTTTGGGGACTTCAGGTAAAGGAGGAAGTTCTTGAAGGAGAAGAGGTAGGTGAGGCAGAGGCAGCCAATGTAAGGTTGCTGCTAATGATGGTGATAACTAAGGTGGATTGACTTTTTCTCTAGGTTGGTGATGAGCTATTGTTTTCATCTAAAAATCAACCAGGTCTCCAGGTTGTGCAAATGAATGCAGCATTTCTAGCAAAGGTGCTTGGGGTCTGGTGCTGAGATACCATCCTAGAAGGGTGTCACCTTGAAAAGATGCAGATGCCAGGGATGGGAAAGCGCAGTGCAGGGAGGAATTAATCTGAAAGGGAAAGGGCTGCTGCTGTGAGCACCTCCACGTAGCACCAGGAGGGTGAGGGAAGGTTAAAACAAGGGAGGAAAGAGCTGGGGTAGCCTGTAAGTGCTAGGGAAAGAGCTGGGCAAAAAGTTCTGCTAAAGCTTGGAGTTGAGTCCATACTCAACAGTGAGTTTTGTAGGTAGCTCCATCTTTATTGGGCTTTGAACCAAAACGATGCATCTAAAACAACCTTGAAGCTTGAGAAAATTTTTACTGGGGCCTGGTTTCAGGAGGAAGTCATTACTGTGTGAGTGCTTTTTTTCTGTGGGACTGGTATACAGATGGCTGAGAGTTTGTGCTGCTGGCAGTCCCAGTTCCCTAACCACCAGGATACTGCAATAGCAATTGCTTTGTTTCTTTTTCTGAGTTTTTGTTATTTTTCCCCCCTTCAAAAATCTAACTTAACCACTAGATCTGTCCATTAATAGCTTTATTTAAAGCTAAACTTTATTATCCTCCAATTTCTCTCTGTGGTTAAGAACCATGGTGTTAACTCTTTTCCTAATGCATATATTTAAAAAGGTAATAATACTGACTAATTAGTTATAAATCATTCAAAGATTTCTATGCAAGGTAAGTTTTCAGCACCTTGTTTAATGGCCTTTTTATTAGAGAGGGGAATTCCTGTGTCAAATGTTAGCGTAGGTACCTTCAGCTGGGCTAAAACCTCATGGCCATTGTGAGTCCTCAGAACTTCCTGTTAATCAGGACTTCCCCATTTGCAGATTATAATTAATTTCATTAAAACACCTATTCCAGATCATTGCAGGGTCCTACACCCTAATTCACTGGGAGGGAGTAACTGGTACCAAAGACTTGAGTAGGTTGGCTGATCTCACTGTTTCTAAGGTCTTCTCACGGAGCTGTTTGCTCTATTTACTGCTGCTTTCCTTGTTTTCCAGCAGACCATGGTTCACTCCTGCAGGATTTTTAGATCTTAACTTCTGCCTCCACAATATCCCCCTCCCTCTGAGAAGGGGCTTACAAATAGCATTGCAAGAATCAGCCACTGTAACAATTTGGTTAGAAACTGAAGAGCATCCTCCAGGAGTATTATTTGCAACTACTTATACAGTCAGCTGTAATTGGGAGGCTTAATTCATGCTCATTAAGTCCTCTTAGGTGCTTGATGAGAAGCACTGCAGCAGTGCTAAGTGTTACTGGTTATTCAAGCTGCTTACAGCAATGAAGGCATCACCATTTGTCTTGGCTTGATCTTTTCCCATCCCACCAGGGGCTGGTAGGGAGGACATCGGTACCAGCTGTCCTCAGGAACAAAGTCTGATCTGGATATTGGGTTCTTGCCAGAAATTGCATGCTGTGCCCTGATAGAAACCAAAATTCTGAACAAAGGAATGAAGTTTTAAAATAATATGCTCAAAAAATGGCTTGGCAGAGAAGACGCAACTGGCTGCTTTGACATCTAGGTTATTTAGCTGGGAATTTATGTGTCAAAACCTTAAAAGCTTCACCAAAGAAAATTTAAGAAAGCACCATGTTTCCAACTAATTAAGTAATGTCAGCCAAATATAATTTATTTCTCACCATCACTCATGTCTACAGCAGAATTATCTCATTTTTGATTTCTAATGACTTTCTCTCTCTCATTAATCTGGCCATGAATTATTTTTATATAACTTTTTGGCATTGAAGCAAAGAAATTTTTTTCTTTTTAATAAGAACAGCATCCCTAGACAATTCTGTATCACCCTTGAAAGGGCACAGGGAGTCTAGCTTGGGTTTCATGGCACAACTCTAGCTTCTTTCCCCAGGAACCCTGGTAGCCTCTACCCCAGGCCTTCCTCAGGACCTCAGCTTGTCCTTGCTCTCTGAGGCCTCCCTTGTCCTTTCTTCTAGCACCAAGTTGGGTATACAGCTTCTGGTTTGGCCTTTTATTCTAACAACAAAAAAAAGAGGCTTTTTCCTGCATTTCTCAGGGAATTTTGTCAAGTGCTTTTCACAGAACATTGCTGGCTTTTCTGTTCCTCTCACATCCCTGGCTCTTCTCATAGATACAGGCTGTTGCAGAGGTTTTAAATTTGGTTCCTCCACCTGTCATCTGTGGCTCTGTCCCAGGCAAGTGTTTCCTGGTTATTGGAAGCGTTAGTTTTCCTGCTTTACTGCTTTGGTTCATGTCTTGGTTTTTATTAATGTTTTGTTATGTGAAGTTCAGCTATTTTCCAAGTCCCTGGAGCAAGCTCTGCAGATGCTCCCATACAAGAATTTCTTAGACTGGATCAGACACGTAGTTTGCATTCAGTATCCCATCTCCAACCCCAGATACCTCCAAGAGAAAGGAACTGGAGATGAACCTTTCTCTTCTGTTGCTCATATGTGAACAGAGGTGAATCTGTAATTTGGAGTTCCATGTTGTGCCTGGGTTTTCTCTAACAGTGCATCTGAGTCCCTTTGCCAGTCAAGGCAGACTTTGAACATAACCTAAAGAGATTAGCAAATACCCCTTCTTATGAAACTTCCAGTCCCAGCTGCAGATCAAAGAAACTTGGGTAATTTAGAAAGGCATCCAAGTATTGGGTGCTTTGCATATATTGGCCTGAACCTTCAAAAAATTCCTTTGTTTCCAACCACTGCAGAAGCAGAGCCTGCTACCCACAGTCACCAAGAGCAATCCTACTGCATCTCCCGTGGGAGGAACTGCCGTTTCCATCCAGCCCAGGTTGCTGCAAGGTAACCTGGTTGGCAGATGACCCGGGCAGACAGCTAGAGCTGCTCCAACACCTCCTTGGGGAAAGCAGGAGGGAGCACGCAGCCAGAAATGCCAGCAGGGAAATGCCAGGCAGGCAGAGCTTCAGCTGGCAGAGGTTCACTGCCTTCAAAGGGTGAGCTGGGGAGGAAGCCACAGGCAGTAAACAGATCGCTGAAGGGTGGTGTGGAAAATGGGTAAGGTAGGACTGTATAGGGATGACCCAAATATTGTCTTTCTGTGCCCTTTGCATGGGCAGGGGTTGCTTAGAGGTACTTTATATGTAAGAGTATTTCTGAAACACAGTGGGTCATGCCCACTGAGATAATAAATGCATAATTTATGTCGGATATGGCTGACTAGCCACAGCTCTTTAAGCTCTCATCGGGAGTGAAATTGCACTTCTGGCTGGTTTGGGATAAGAGAAGTCACCTACAGCTCAGCATTTCCCTAGTGCTTCACCAACAGCTTTCAAGGGGAATATGGTTACAGCTGGCTTGGATTTACCATGGCCTTCCTCTCTCACCTGTGTCCTCTTGGATGACCAGCCAGGCTGGTCATGCTGAATTTCCAAAGCTGAGCTCAGGGAGGAACAGGGGGAAAGTGAGCAGCTGAATCACATTCATGTGGTTGCAGCCCATAAATCTGAGGACTCTGGTTGGTGTATGACATGTCACTGCTGAGGACTGGGAAAGTCTCTGGCCACCCTGCCCTGGATCCAGGGTCCCACATCTTGGTGGGCACAGGAGAGACCATGTTGTTTACAACCTGCTGTAGGAGATGCAGAGCTGCTCTATCCTATGTCTTGCTCTCCCCTCCTCCTAAGCCAAAGCAAAACTTTAAAACCAAAAAGCCTGACAAGCAAAACTCCCCTAAAATCCAAAGGAGTTTTTTGACTCGTTTCTCCCCTCCAGGTTTTCATTTTTTCCTATGGAAAATCCACTTCACCTGTGGAAAACTGCTTTGCAGAAACTTCCATGTAGTTAAAACCTAAGATAACAACTTCTTGGAAAACGGAGTGGCACTAACACTTTTTTACTGTTTCTGACCCAGCATAAGGCAGTTAGATGGGACAGTGGGGATCAGAGCAAGGACCCAGACAGCGGGATGTGTCTCTGCAGCAGGAAGGGAGGTGAAAGCCCAATGTCCCAGCTGATATCTGAGCAGACTTGTGGATGAAGGTCTATTGGGCAGATATGGAGACATGCTGGAGCCACTGGGCTGTACTGGTATCCAAACCCATGCTAACTGTTGTTCAGCAATGGACTAAAACAGAATCGACAGCAGAAGTGTCAGACTGCATTTGGCTTTCTTTAATCGTAAAAATGATGGAAAAAGTATACTTCAAGCCAAATACTAACACAGCTCAGCTGGGGGGAAGCTCCAAAGCACAGATCTCCTAAGGCCCAGCAGCACCAAAGTGTAGTGTCAAATTTAGAGGATACCTACCCAAAAGCTGGGGCCACAATCACATGCAACTGTGGGTGTGTTGCATCTCCGTCTGCAGCATGGGCTGTGGGCTGCTCAGGTGATCCTGAGACATGGACAATTCAAGATCATCATAGAATAATACTGTATTAATTTTTTTCAGGTCTTTGCATCAAATTCCAGTGTGGAGGGCCAGATCCTCAATTTGGTGTAAGTCAGCCTCACTTAGCACACTGCAGCTGAGGTTGTCCAAGGGATTTCAGTGGCTCAGCAGGGCTTATGGCAGCCGGTGGGATCTGCTTCTACAGAGCTTCTAGGCAAAGTCCAAGTCTTCAAAAGAAAGCAGCAAACGCCTGGCCAGTCAGGTACTTTCCTCCTGCTCCATCCTGAGCAGCCCTGTGGTACTGGTCAAGATTGTCTCATTCTGCTACCTTGCCCTGGCCACAGATGCATGAAGTGATACAGTTGTACAAGAAATCCAGTTGGCTGTCAGTCCTCGGGAAATTCATGTGCCATGTGTCGGGCTGGCATTATTCATCCCTGGAGGGATAACGGTACAGGGATCTCATTACACTTCCTTTTACACTGCTTTGTTTGAGAGCATGCTTGGCAACTCAGTCGTTCAAGTATTGTGCTGGAAAACATACAGTATTTATGTGTCAACAGTGAATAACAGTCTCCAGACAATCAGAGGGATGCATCTCAAATGGTACAATGGTACAGGGAATGCAGGGTGAGTGGTCTTGCACAGGACCTCTAGGAGTAACTGGGACTTGGGACATGAGGACTGGACTAGCTGTGGAAGGGGAGCATATGAAATATTTGCTGAGTGTCTGCGTTGGCATTTGTGGCAGAGCCTGCAAATAGCCACCAGTGAAAGGGATTAACCCTTGTGCTCATGTGTAGCTCTTCAAATAGGGACTGTTGGCTTCATCTTTAGTCTGCACAGATGACCAAACCAAGAGGTCTTTGCAGATGGAGAAGGTCACGTTCAGAAGTTCTGACTATTTCAGGGACTCAACTTCACTTTCTGCCCTCCTCAAGGAAGGATAATAGTGGGAGACTCTATCTTCTGGATGTTTCTTGGCATTTCACAGGCGCTCTAAAAGATTTATAATGAAGTGCAATCCCATTTCCAAAAGCAACTTGGGCTCTTGGCATTCATTTTCCTATGGAAAGCTGGTGGGAACTAAGATCCTATGGCCTCTAGCTTCAAAATAAGAGCAATTTGCTTGCACTGGCACTGCTGGCAGTTAGATGCCTAACTGGGATCTGGGCTTCAGGACCAATTATTTCTCAAAATGTTACCTCAAACATTTAAACCCCAGGTGCTTGGGCAGTTTCTCACGTTCTTAACAGGTCTGCAACCCTGTTAGGAGGCCATCTAAAAAGCAGAAAAAAAATCCTGTGTTTTGAGATGCTTGGTTTATGTTCCTGGATTGTTTGGATGGGTTGGTTTGCTTGTTTGTTTGGGTTTTTTTGGTTTTGGGGTTTTTTGGGGGGGTTTTTTGGTTTTTTTTGTTTTTTTTTTCTTCCAAGCTCCTTACCCTGCCTGCATGCCTCTGTTTTCTTTCCATCCTGAAAGTAGAGCTCCTGGTTCTGCCTTAGCTTACCCTGATGGCGTTGTTAATTCTGGTGCAGCACTTGGATACTAGAGCTGGATGCATGTGTATCCCTTGCTGTTCACCACCTTCATTCTCCTATTTAAAAATGTAAATAATTATGTGTCCTGGGAATAAACAGTAAGTTTAGGAAGAGCTTATATGTTAGAAAAAATTGACTAATTCTTGGCAAGGGCAAGTTGGCATAGCTGTGTTGACTTCAAGGGAGCTGGATTGATTAATGTTAGCAATGTGGCTGTCCCTGTTTCTCCAGATGTTCTGGTGAATGCCTGCAGATAATGAATCCTGTCTGGAAATCTGGAGAAATTTATGAATATTTGTGGGATAAAGATGGTGTTACATGGGTTGCTGTGACAAGCTCCAGGCATGGCTCAATGCAGGGCAATAAGCAGCCTCACTCTGCTTGCTGAGGCATCGAATGCTGCCAGAGAGACCCTAATTCAGCTGTGGATGAAGCTGTTGCAGCCACTGCTGAAGGTGGATTTATCAAGCGAGTGATTGTAGCTCACTGCTTCTCGTTGTGTGTGTGACATAAACATCTATTACCTTCATTTGTAAAATTTCTCTGCGGCTCACCTCAGGGCAGATACTTCTGAGAGCTCAATTACAGGCAGTTAGTTGCTTGACAACACTTCTGGCAGGTGCTAGCAGAGTGCAGGCGCTGTATCCCTGTCAGACAGTAGATCTCTCTGTTTATTAATGCACTGTCACCAAGCAGTGCCTAAAGTCACCTGGGAAGGTGCCAGGTTTCTCAAGGGGATGGAAAGGGAGGCAGCCTTGAGCGTGAGGTCCTTGTGGTGGTTACAGGAGGTCCCAAAACGTCTTTGGCCACATCGAGCCCCATTGGGATGGAAGGGCAGCATCCCTGTGTAATGGTCCATCCTTGTACCCAAAGACCGTGCTGTTCAGAGACAAGAAATTTCATCCCCGCTCTACAACCACAAAGGGGTGATTTACCCAAGAATATGCAGGAAGCCTGTGGCAGAGCTTGCAATTAAAGGTGAGTTCCTGGCCCTCAGCCCACAGTTCTTGTATATAGCATTAAAGCAGATACAAATCCCACCTGAGGACTGGACCTCTGCTCTCCTGAGGGATCAGAGAGCAGAAACTCTGTCCCTGTGCCAGAGCCACCAGCTGAAACAGTCCCTCTGGTGCCTGAGGGGGTGGTCACTACTGTCCTCTACCTCGGTGTCTCCCCACATGGTGGGTCACTGTGGAACAGAAACCTACAGAAACCTCTGCAGGCTTACAGCTCCTGAACGATGCCTTTTGAGACAGCTCTCTAGCAACCTCCTGCTCTGATGACTGACACAATGAGGGTAGGAAGGGGCTAAGAGTCTCCTGATAGTGATCTGGGTTCTTTTAAAGTTTTATTTATTTAAAGAGACTTTCATTCCCTGTCTAAAAGGCAGTGGAAGGGCTCTGCATGGCCAAATGGCAGCTCCAGTGATCAATTAGTTCCTCCTAACAACCAACATCCTGCAGCGGTGAAGGGTCACGATCAATCACTACCTATTATTATTACATGATGAAATTGTAATTATGGGAGGGAAACACTGCATTACACTTTCATATCCATCATCCCAGAGCTGCACGCTTAGGTGGCACCTTTCAGTCAAGTTCAACAAAGTACTTAACGAAGGTCCATTAGCCCCCTCTTCCCTCCCTGCCAACAGGCATGCCTGCCTCCTGGTTTGACATAAGCAGGAACTGAGGCAGAAACAAGGTGAGGGAAAAGTGTGTAAAAGAGAGGTTATTGCACAAAACGCTTCTAAGCAAATCCCTCAAGTGTCCTTAGTGCTTCACTGGCAGCACACTATATCCCCTAACCAACTCATGTCCTTGGTCCTAAATGAATGTTCCTCACATCTGTGCAAATAGGAATCATTTCTTTTTGCTGGCAATTCTAAACAATTTTTTAAATGAAAACAGCTTGAAGTTCCTGGCAGATCACAAAGCTTAAAAAACAAGAAAATTATAACCCCCTGGAGTTTTGGTTGCCCCAAGATGAATTATTTTGCTAGAAACAATCTGGAAGTTCAGAAGTGCCTCTTTGGAATGGCACATTAAAAAGAGTTTGATT
This sequence comes from Balaeniceps rex, assembly GCA_013401315.1. Taxonomy (NCBI): domain Eukaryota; kingdom Metazoa; phylum Chordata; class Aves; order Pelecaniformes; family Balaenicipitidae; genus Balaeniceps; species Balaeniceps rex. The sequence continues at coordinate 13,452 of VYZW01050649.1, forward strand.
CTGTTTTGAAAATACCTGAAAAAGTGCCTTTAGAGACTTTTTATATATGAGAGAAATGAATGAAGTATTTTGTAGTCAGCCAAAGAAAATTTTTGTTTAAAATATTGGTCAGAAGCTTCCCTCTTATTCAAAGGGGTCAAATATCTGTCAGAAATAAGCCTTTTGTGGGGTAGTTGGATGGATTTAGATGACCTCAAGGTCCCTTCTAGACTATCTTCTGTGACCCTATGACATTAATCTCTGTTCTAATGGCCTGATCATCAATTATTGCTGGATAAAAGATAATACCTGCCTGGCTGCGTTTGTACAGGCTGCTCACTAGCCCTCACTCCTGCAATGCAATGCAGGAAAGGGGTCTGGGGTGCACCTGTACCTATTTTTGGTTTCCACTGTGGGTTGTTGGGGCTGGATATGTTCCTGTACTGCTCTGGAGCATGGGGAGAATAAAATGTCCATCACATCTCCCAGCCTAGACTTCCCCAACAAACTGAACTGGTGTAGATGAGTCCAGGTGCCTTCCTCTGGCTAGCAAGGGTAGAGGGGATCCAGGTCAATTCTATCCCTGAATTAGGCATCTCATGGGATTGAGGTGAATCTGGACCAAAATAACCATATGGCTGATCTCTAGTCCCGGGGCAGATCTGATAAAGTGGACAAGGGTGTTTTTCCCTGCAGCAAAACAGCAGTAACTTGAGAGCTGCTCTGGTTGCACGTACATGAGTAATTGTTTCTCTCTTGGTCAGAAGACCACAGCCAATTCAACATCTCTCTCTCTGACAATTTAGTCTCTAGCTCTGCCTTTTCCCCAAGAAGAGGGCTCCCAACAATAGCTTCCCTGCCCCCATGGGGTGACTTTTATTTTTTTCTTTTCCCCTTTCTGTCCCCAATTGCTTTTAAATTCACATGGTCAATCTTTGCACTGCTCTGTTAGGTGCTTTTGTGATGTTAAAAGAGTACAATCTTTTTTTTTTCCGTATCTTTTCTTGATTGTTTCCTCCCATCTCCCTCAACTGTAACTGAAGAAAACTTGTTTGTGAAATCTTCAGCACAACGATGGCAAGGCTGGGTTAGAAACAGTGGTTTTCTGCTGCAAAACATCCAAAGTGTCCTGTGGTTGTCTCTGTTTGGAGTAACCGTGTCTGCTCCAGGAAAGCTAGTACTTGGGCGCTTAATCTATTTGTCAACTTCTCTTGATCCTGAAGACTGGACTTGCACTGAACTTCTGGTAAACTCTGCCTCGGGGAGGATGCCATTGGGCTGGAGAAGGCCCTGAGCTGCTGGTACAAAAGACTTCTGAAGTCTTTCTTATCAGAGGATAAGAAACTTTCTAAATGCAGGACAAAACAGGAGGGGGGGAAAAAAAGGCATCACTGAGACAATCTTCCTCTTGCAACAAACTACTGAGAATTGTTGTGTCCCCTGGCAAGGGAGTCTCTCCAGTTATTCTTAGACAGACCTTGTTTATAAAAATGTTAGTACAGAGTTCACAATAACACAACCCTAATTGACCTAGAGTGTGTATTAAATAAATAATAAATGAGAATAAAGTATCAATGAGTGGTGTCTGTAGCAGACATCTGTTTTCTCACTGGCCTGCAGCCATACCTCTCTGGGCTGTGATCTCATCAGCCAAGCGAGGTCAGCCGAGTTCAGCTCTTGGATGAACATAAGTATGCGGATGGCAATGCTAATGGGAGTTGTGTGCTGGTAGGGCGAGCGTCTGGGCTTGCTGTTCACCCGTACCTGCCATGCCTGAAAGCAGAGGGAACAACAGGCAGGTCATCGTGCTCCCAAGGATCATCTTCTTGAAATCCTAGACCCACTGACAAAAATTCAATGGGTAGGCGTGTGCTGCACGTGGATTAGCAACAGCTTCTGTCTAGAGATTGTTCCTGAAAGTTATGATACATTCCAATGTTTTTATGGGGTGCTGAATGGCAGAAAGGCGCCAGAGTTGCTTCTTGGCAAGTGAACAGCGTAAACACCCAAACAAATGTCAATCAGTGCTATTCCCAGGAAGGAGCCAAAGGTGTAGCACATTTCAGAAGGGTTTTAATAAAAAGGAAAGCAGAGGCATGTTTTCACACTGATAAAGCAGTTTCAGATGGAGCTGACTGATGTTAGCAGGGCTTTGGCAGAGAGCAAGAGGAGAGCAGACCATAGGATGACCCCATGTGGGCTCTGAATCTGCCTGATATACAGGAGGAGAGTTTTTGGTTTGGAGAACTGGATTCTCCTATCTAGAGCACAGATATGAATAGATGCAAAGGTCTTTCTTGAGGTGAAGAAGCATTTTTTTCAGTTTTAGCCCCTTATTCCTAAAAGTAGACTCAGCTGTGCATTCATTGCCCTTAAAATTGTGGAATTGCCCATTGTAGGCAGCCCGTAGCTGTCAGTCCAATATCCCTATTCTGTGCACGCTGTGAGCAGAGCTGAATACATCTTGCAATGTGAAAAACAGCGTCTGGGTTGCAGCTGGTGTGGGGGGGGAACAAATCTGCTGTCCCAAACAAAATATCCCCTTCAGGCTAGAATTTCCCTTCCCTGGCTCCCACGGCTGCCCACTGACTGCGCTGGCTTGGGGCTTCCCCGGGGCTGAGCAGAGCACTTTGCTGCTTAGCTGCACTTCAAACTCCTTTTCCTTTTTGCATCTGCCCTCTGCCATCCCTAGTGCCATCAGCTACATCAAACCAACATTTCTTTCCCATCGCAGAAGGCTACTTGGGAAAACTTGCCAGAAAGGCAGTGTTCACTGGGCTCAGCCTAGAAACCCCTTTTCTCCTATCTGGTTATCTCTCCTTTCCACTCCTTTGACTTGCTAGCATGGCAGCTTGCCTGAGGCTGCACGTTTCCTGCATAATGCTTATTTTTGGGGCAATGGATAAAACACCTGACATAATTACACTCATTCAGCCTCTTTGGAGGAGCGCTTTGGTTTTGTGAAGAAATGAGGTTGTCTTGTCCAGCCAAGCTCGGACTCTTGGGCTGCCCCAGCACACAGCGGGTTGTGGGAGACGGTACAAGGTCCCTCCATGCTTTGGGGGGTTTAGTAGTGCTGCTTTCAGTGGATTAGCTGCAGCCAGAGCCTTGTTCCTGACACATCACTTGAGCTGAGTAATATCTTAAGTGATTCTGAGTCTAGTTTTGCTGTTGGAAATGAGGGCATGAGGGCAGAGGGGAGGGAGTCTGTTTTGATTTGAATTAGCTGCTACTTCTGAGGCCTCAATTACACTCGGGTCATGATTTCTAGAGTTTTTTTTTTTTTCTTGCAAACATTAATGCTAGAAATGGAGTCAGAGAGTTGGGAGTTGCGTATATAATAGTGTGTGTCCTTGTGCTAGGGACTTAAGAGAAATGCCAGATATAATGGATTTAATGATAAAAACTGCAGAAAACTGTAGTTCTCTGTGTTGACGGCTCCTGGAGTGGAGCAGAAGTTGTGTTGATGTTATCATCTACTTAATTAGAAGTTTTGAGCCCGAAAGTCTTCACACTGGAGATGTCATTGGCTGCATGTAGTTTTAAGGGAGGGTTCATAAGTAGTATTTGGCCTCTGAAAAAGGCCAATTAGTCTAAATGACACTTTAGCCAAAATGACAGAACATGAGCGATTGCCTGGGAGACGGATTGCTAATGGGTGGCTTTCAGTTTGTGTCTGTCTGCTTAAAAGCTGTCAGAAACCTTATGTTGAGACAAGCAGTTTCTTGTTTCTGTCTCCTGGGTGTACTGAGGGGAAATGGCTGTTCCTCTCTGGTGTGCTCCAAAAGACACGTACCTGCCCCGAGGGGGTGGAAATGGAGCTGGAGCCCTTCACCTGCTGTTGGTGAAGGGTCAGGGCAAGCTCCAGGGGACTGAGCAGAGAGTTACCCAAAGCTCCCTCAAACCCAGGGTCTGCCCAGTATTGTCATGAGGAAATATCTTCCCCTTCTCCTCCATGGTTTTCCACCTTCACCCAGCTCCCCACAGCCCAGATGGTCCACCCTCCGCAAACCCTTTGGTAGTCAGCACCAGGAGTCCTTGCTCACTGGGCATGGGGTCATCCTGCAGCAAAGTGTTGGGGCATAGAGACACCCGTACCTGGGCATCAAATTCCTCCTCAGGTGTTTATCCCTGATGGTTTCTCATTGGAAGAAGTCAAAATGAGACACCTTCATGCCTTGGAAGGCCTGGGTTAGAGCACATCAGTGGAGCAGGACTGGGAGAGATGTGGGAGAGCTGGTCTCTCCTGGCTGCTGAGACAGGTAGCTCTGGAAGTTATGAGTCTTAGAGATGGACATCGGGGGAAAATGCAGGTCTTTGTTTTGCCAAACTGATGAGAGGAGGAGCAGGGCATCTCCAAGTGCTCCATCTACACTGTGTGTGGGGATAAGCCAGGCCAAGAGGTGGACCCATGCTAGATTTAATTCAAAGTAATGAGCTATGGAGATTCACCAGTCTATGAGGCCATGTTAATGCTCTTTCAGGATGCTCACCCACAGTGTAGTCACTGTTTTTGGAGGAAAGCTGTCACATGCTGTGTCACCTTGATGGGAAAGAGCAACCCAGCAGGACCAGGCACCGGAGAGTCCTCTGCAAGAGCATGCTGTGGCTCACAAGCACTGCAGAAGTGGAAATGAATAGGAACCTCGGGGCTGATTTCCCCCTCTTGAGGCTGATAAAACTCCACTGAGGTTATAACCCAGCATCTGGGAATGACAGCACTGAAGCCTGGGCGGGATAGAGATGGTGTTCCTCCAGCACGGCAGTAACAAATACGGCTCAGGTGGGTTCTTTGCCTTCCTATGCCACTGTGCTGAACTCTCACTTCTCCAGAAACTTGTATCAGGCCTAATCTTCCTTTAAAATTATCTTAATTATTAATGCAACACATGTGTTAGAAATAATATAAGCTCAGAGTAAGGGAAGGGATTAGGATAAGGTTTTGGATACATTTGAAGTGCCTACTGTATTTAGTGTTTCTAATACTGAAACATTTAAATGAACAGAAAGGCTGTTTCAGGGCTCTGACTCATCAGTTCATTAATGAATTTAACGTACAGCATGCCTAAATAAGATTTAGGAGATTGCACTGTATATGTAAGTGCCCTTCCTGTGCTTGCATGTGTGAAGAGACACAACGACAGAAAGCCTTCATGGGCTTCATCAGCCTGCGCCATGCACCACGGTTTCTGTACAACCCCCTGAGGCGGGATCAGACACAAACGCCGCGGGGTTTGCACGTCCATGTGCACGCACCAAGGCAGGCCTGGGGCTCCCAGGGAGCGTGTTTCAGCCCCAGTTCTGCTACTGGCCTTGGCAAATGGTTTACCATTTCCATCCCTGCAAATGGGAATCATTTTTTAGGCTGTCACAGAGCTTTTAAAGGCTCTTGCCTCTTACTTGTGAAAAAGAGCTAGAGTGTAAGGGTGGGCAGCACAACCGAAGAGGAACTGTACCTCCAAAATATCAAGGACTGAGCCAGAAGCAATTTTATATAGCTGTGGCATCCTAAAGCCATGCTTAGGCTCCCTCGGCAGTCAGCAGAAAACGGGGATGCTTCCAAAACGCGGCTGAGGTTAGCTGTCTGTGGAAGCATAGATCCAAATGTTAGGTATGATACATCTAGGCCAAAGCTAATTATCTCAAAAAGAGTAATTCTGTTGGGTGCAAGCGAAATACTGTTTGGCTTGCATTTACGTGTTGTCTGAAATCATTTGTCAACAATCTTCTGTAATTAGATCTTGATTTAGGCTAATCATTATATGCCTTGTTAACTCAAAGTGTGTATTTAAATCCCTATTGAACGCAATAGGACACAAGCACGTGCTGAAGAAATACGAAATACTTTTAGTGGCTTCACAAAAACACTGAACTGAAATACTGAATTTTTGTTTCAACCATTCTTTCCTCTGGCAAAAAAAAATCCATTAATCAAATATCATGAGCTGTCTCCAATTATTTTGCCAAGCTGGGAAATTAGTGAAAATTCCACTCTGGAAATATGAAAGCAAAATGCGCCAGTACATTAAAGTGTTTTAAAGCCACTGCTGAAAAAGTGGTGACGTGGTGACTTCATTCCAATTTTCTATCTATGTGGTGTGTTGTGTTTTTTGTTTTTTTGTTTTTTTTTTTTTTTTTACCTTTTGTCCCCACAGAAATTGCAGAACTGAGTCAATTTTGCAGAAGTCACTTAGATTCCACCAGGACTGAATTTGCAGCCTTGCTAATGTAATTAACATCTATTAAGCGAGTGTGTGCCCTGAGCAGCTTAATAGGAAAATCTAATAATGTTTCCTGTTGGAATGTTCCCTGTTAAATTGTCAAAGTGCTTTAGTGTATGTTTTCTGTAGGCAGCATTGTTTAATGGAAATGTTACACAAATTAGTATTAGGCCCTTGGTGAAATGGGATCTTTAATTTAATTTGATTTTACAGCCAGGACGCAGAACGACTGCCGCTTTGGCCTTGCCAGCATGCGGCCAGGCAGAATTAGGTTTTGCTGGGATCACCTTTGTAATGACTCCTCCGTAGCTCTTGCCTACGGAGCGGCAGAGGCTTGGTTATTAGCTGATCTGTAAATGGCATTAATAATGTCCTTGTGGAGCAATACCGTGGCAGGATGGTCTCCATAAAAATAGGAATCCTGTGGCTGACCAGTGTTTTGGTTTATTTTTTAAGGTGGGTAATAAAAGAAGAAAATGGAAAGCTTGTGCCTTTGTTTTTGTTTGGTCTGACGGGTGATGGGAGCGGAGGTGCAGATGTTTGTATAAAGCCCTGCTTGTTCCACGGGCGCTGCTGCCCGTTCCGCTTTCTGTTTGCTGAAGCCCCTGTTGAGTTTGCTCGGGGTTTTAGCAGTGGTGGTTGGTGGAGCAGGGCCAGTGCCAGAGCTCCCCGGGGACCCTCGTGCAGAGTTCCCTCCCTGACCTTGTCCATGTCCCAAGGTTGCAGAGAAAACAGACGGATCTCCCACCGAGGAGGAACAGGCAGGATGGGAGAATGCAGCCACTGTCTGCACTGCTTGTGTGTTCCCATCACCAGCCATGAGTGCCCATACCTGGATAATGTCTCCGTCATGCCTGTTTTACCCCTGGGGGAACCGAGCTGTGAGGAGGGCGATAGTCCCATCCCCTTGAACCTGGGAAAGTGGTGAGATCCCAAAGAAAAGGATCTGCTGCTCTTTTTTGTAACTACACAGTCTCCTCGCTCAGGGAGTTGTCTGGCTTACAGGGAAGGATGCCAGGGCTAGTAAATGCCCAAATTTAGCCTCCTCCCTACAAAATCAGAGTAGCAAATGCTAACGCTGTGTGAGGGAGATGCTGGGATTGGCTCGGGCTGGGGTGGTACAGCTCTGAGAGTTCAGTCTCAGCAAAATATTAACTAAAGAGGCAAAGTTTCTTCCTCTTTTAGTTGTTTCTCTTCTGAAGAGAAGAAGGCATGAACATCCCCCTGGATTTGAGGAGAGCAAGGAGGGCAATTTGTTTAGGAAACTCACTGAGACGGTGCAGTGTATCTGCAGTTTATATGTAAAGGGAAAGGTCTGCCTCTCTCTTCAGGCTGCTGCTTTAACTTTCCCCAGGAGGAAACTGCCAGGCCAGGGGTTCTTAAATTTTTCATCATGTAGGCAAGGCTGTTTCCTTCCCTAGCAAGGAGAATTTCTTCTTCAGAGCTGACTGATTAATTCTCTCCCATGCACCATCTCGCACTTTGGGTCTTGCAGCACAGTTCCTGCAGTCCCTTTTGCAGCGTTGGGCACTTCACAGATGTGTCTGAAGTCGAGGTCTCCTCCAGGTGCGGCTCCCGGTGTAAATCGGACTGATCGTGCCACAAGAATAGCAAATTACTGAACACTTTGCTGAGCAGCCCTCTCCAGCTCTGCTTCCCTTAGAGCACCAATATGTGTGCAAGCAGCTAACCCTGGGCTGTCCAGCCAGTATCCAAGCCAGCCCTGAGCCCAGGATAACCAGGTTTGATTTGGATTTCGTTACAATTTTCCCTAAAGCACTGGCCCAGAAACCCACCCCTACATGCTATAGTGTCTGAGGTTCCCTGGGACCCTCTGTCTTCCAGAAAAGCCCCGTGAGCAAGGCAGGGGCTTCCCTGGGTACCAATACTCTCCTGAGCACTGAGATGCTAAAATGAACCTGAGAGCTCAGGACCGGCCGCAGGTTTCCTGGCACACCGAGCTGGGGGGGTGTGAGTTGGCTGTCCTGATCTGAAAGAAAATTGGACTTTTCTTCCAAAAAAATTGATGGGGGAATTCTCACACGGACAAAGTTGTCTCCCTGGCTTTCAGTAACATTTAAACAAAGTTAGATCTAAACCAATAGCATAGGTCCATAAAGGCAGGGGAATAGGAAGTGGGGTAACGAAGGCAAATGTTTTGGGCAGTTTTTGATGGAAAATGGTTTTAGGAACCACAAACCCATTCTGCCTTCTTGTAAAACGATGAACTTTAAATCCTGGTATCCTCTGAGAGAAAAGCCCCTAAGCAGTGGCTACTTTGACCAAAAGTCATTGAATAGGGAAATCTGCACTTGTGTGTTTCCTGTTACCGGCTATGAGTGCCTGTACCCGTATAACATTTTTATTGTAGATTTCTGCTATTGCAAAGGAAAAAAAATAGTTGCCAGTTCCTCATACTGATCATTCTGTAAGACCTTTGCTTGGTTTTGGCGGGGGTTTTTTTTGGTTGGTTGTTTTTTTCCCCATGAACAGTTTTTGGAAGCTGGCTGGTCTCACTTCCACTTTAAATTAGGGAAACTGAGGCAAAAATGGGGCTGTACCTTGTCCAAGATCATAAAATGAATAAATGACAGAGTTTGGGGTAGAACCCATTTTTTTCGTGCTTCAAGCTGGCTGTGCAGAGGCTTGAGAGGGTACTAACAGTGCTTCATGGAAGCACAGGTCAGGACCATTTCCCTCGTCTGTGAGCCAAGCTCTCTTCTAGCAGCAGGGCCATACGCCCCACTCCATACAGTTTAACTCAATGATTTATACGCTTGCTGGAAGGCCTTACACATGGGCAGATCTGGCAGTAGTGGTGCTTGATAAAATCCTTCGATTTTCATGATTTAGTAATTGATGTTAGCAGTTTAATGCCTGCATGGAGCATATTTTCGTGCTGTCAGCACGAACCACGTGGAAATGATCGATGAGATGTTGGGTCCTTGGCAGGAGTAGGGGCAAGAGAAGAAGCTGCCTTTCTCTTGAAGTATTTTGCTCTTATTTGCTACCTGCAAATGCAAACAGTCAGGCTGGGGCTTCCCTGGTCATGAAACCACTTGGTCTAGGAGCAGCATAGAGAGGGACCTTTTCTCATGCCTGTGGTGTTGCTGTCTTGGGTCCTCACCCACGTTATGCTTTTCTTGGTTGAATATTGCCACCCAAGTACATTTAAATTTATTTATATCTTATGGGACATCGTGTTCCCTGAGAGAAAGTTTTTGTGAGTGCCGGGTGAAACAGGGATGGTGGGTCAGAGCAGAGTGCTATGGCAGTGTGTGTGCATCATTGCTGGTGTCATCTGGGTGTGCTTGTCCTTGCCACACATCTCCTGAAGGCATAAGATGGCTACAGAAACCTGATCTCTGCAGGACCTCTGAGTCACTACCGCAAATACGAGATAAGAATGTTGCTGTTCAGGAGGAGAATTAATAGAAGCTGTTGTCTGGGGTGGTGGGACACAATGCACCAGCTGCATCCTTGCCGTGGCGCATGGTGTGGCTGTGTTTAAGACTCTCCAAAGAGATATTGTTTGTCCTTGTAGAGGTTGCAGCTGAACTTTCTGATGCAGGGTTTGGAAGCTGCTGTGGTTTGAATCTTCCTGTGATCTGGGGCAGTGAAACTAGAAGTAGAGGAGTGAGAAAAGGGGAAGAAAGGTGGAAAAGAAGAGACAAAGTGGCATATTCTGCTAGCTTTTACCTGCAGCAGAACCCTAGTCTCTGTGTGTGTGCACTGTTTGATTTTGTCAGAGATGCCTTTGTCACAAAGACCTTTTTCTGCAGGGACAGTGTGCGGGTGATGCTGATACAAGCAGGAGTTTTGGATTTGTGACGGGCTATCTGGTTTGAATCAAATAAAGAACCACTCTGAATCCCTGGCCAAAACACAAATGAAGCCTGCAGCATGTTAACAAGATGAGAAAGTCTGGCCAATTCACTTAATCTGTTCCAGGCTCCTCTTGGCTTCCAGGTGTTCATCTGGGATCACAAGCCAAAACATCCTGGGAGAGGCTCTTGCTGACATATTTCCAGCCCATCTGATAAGGCTCACGCCTCAGAGCCGGCATGCTGCTGCAAGATCCCCACTATGCCTTAGCCGGGGATGTCAGGTTAGGGCTTCAAGGCCAGATCCAAAGTGTAAATGTAAAAATACAGGTTGTGTCAACCAAATGCCTAGCCAACTGTAATGCATTTGACCTCATAGCTCTCCTTTGGAACATGGACTTTGTTTCGCAGATGGGCAACTAATTTTCTTCTCCAAAGTCATACCAAATCCTCGTGGAAGTTTCTCTCTTTAGAAGGATGTAGGGGGCTGTGCAAGCAAGTGGGCAACCCCATCTATACATCAGTCAATGTTAAGAGAGGCCCAAGGTCACCTCTGTCCCCAGATAAGTCTACATGGTAGCCACAAGTTACCTTGCAGACAGAGCCACACTAGGACTGCTCAGGTATGTCCAGGCTCTCAGGTGGACTTAATGAAGCAGGGAGAGCCCTGTGCTAATCTGGGAAGTGGTTTGGGACTGGTGATAGTTATGCTTATCACCTTGAAGCATGTCAGCTACAGTCACATCCCTTACAGCAGAGCAAGAAGCACTGAACTTGCACTTCCCTGCTCTTCCCTGACTCTCTGAGCTCTGACTTGCTTTGGAGACAGCAGAAGACTTTGTGGTGGGGTGCAGCAGCCCATGCTGGAAGGAGGAAGGCCCCTGAGCTGTGCTTAGCCTCCCTAGGGGCAATGTCCTCTAAGTAGCCTTGTGGGGTGGTGAAGGGAGAGCAGGGGTAGTGAGGAAGGGAGGAAGACTCATTCCTGATGATCTTCCTGAACACCCGGTGGGTGTTGGACTGCCCCAGACGAGACTAAAACTCAACCCCAGGGACTTGTCTTTGCCACAAAAGCCTGGATTTTCTCATAGTTGAATTGAAGATGCTTCAGACTGACTTTTCTGTGTTCCTCTAAATTATCTGTGTATTCTCCTACCAACACTACAAGTACTTGCAATTTTTTTCCCCCAAAGAGCTGAATCTAGTCACTTTTTTCTTCTAGGCTTCAGAGGAAACAGAAAGGTACTTAACTTATGTTTTATTCATTGCAGTCACTATCTCTTGTTAATTTACTTACATTATTTACAGAATTTTAAAGTATTTTGTGTGTCAGGCAACATCCCAGGCCCTATAAAATGCTAATTTTCAAACTGTATCAGAGGCAAACATCTTTCCTGGGCCTCTAGGTAGACAAAGGGTCATCCCCATTCTTAATTTATTTTTCATGATTCTATATATAAATGCAATAAAGCCTGCTTGAATGGCAGATCTCAGGCAACCCACTTCTCTGTGTGGTTAAATTTTATGAAGATCCATTGTGGTTGTGTTACTGGTACAATAAATTTAATTTTTGATCTAGTGCCCTTAATTACTAAGGATGACTGAACCTGGTTTAAGTACCGGAATAACTATCTTGGATCTTTGCCCTAAACGGGAATGAAACATAAGGTTCAAAAAGTTCAAGTAACTTTCCGAAAAGAAACTAAGTTTTATTTTCACAGTTGCTTCTTTGCACTTCCTGATTCCAGCAAGAGAGGAAGTGGGGGGAAACCCAAACCCCAGAAGGCTCTTAATGTTTTAGGTTTTAATCTTGTGTCTGTGAGCTCTTGGCAAATTGGTCCTGTTCCCAGCCTTGGGATGTTTGAATCTTTCGAAGTGCCGGGACAGTTGACACCATAAAATTGGGCAATACACAAAGATTTAGGGACATTTTAAGATAGTCTAAATCATTGTGACATGCCTGAACCATATGTGTTTCCTGCTGGTCAGTTGTCTCTCAAGGTTTAAGGCCAGTCAATAGGAAACGACGTTAGGTTTCAGTGGCGCTTAGCCTGGCAGAGTATGGCCGGACATATGTAGCCACCATAGCACATCCTGCGAGCCCCTCTGTCTCTCCATCACAGTGGTTACCACCACTGGTGTTTGCTGTACTTCTCCCAGATGTCCCTTAGATGCCACAGTGCTCCTCTGCCCAGCTAGGAGGACATGCATGGTCTCACCACTAACGGGGAGCGGGGCTTATTCAGACCTCTGCTAATGGCTCTGGAGAAGTCTTAGGGGAAAATGAGATATTTTGCTTCGAAGCATTGTATTCCTGCTTGCTGAACATGGGAGCAAATAACCCTGCAGTTCTAGAATCGCTTCAGGAGAAGGGAGGCCAAGGCTGGGGATGCAGAGCAAAGGTGTGGTGCAGATGGGTGCAAGGGCCAGGTATGAATCTGGGAGCTACCAGGGCTGGATTGGGCAGGCAGTGCCAGGACACTGCAGCACCAGCAAGCTCTTCCTTGCAGGCAGAGTCCTGGGCTCCTGCCGTTGTTTACAAGGCAGAGCATTTCTCCTCTGTTCCTCCTGAGGTCTGCCTGAACAAGGATGCCTCTTCTCCATCTGTTCAGTCTCCAGCAATGCTGGTGTGTCAAGGCAGTGACTCCACCATTGTCTATGGGTGTCATGTCCAGGAGAGGTCAGATTGTGATAAATAAAGTGATTTAATCTCAAAATTAATTTAAAGATGGCATTGCTCTGGCTTTTGCTAGCAGATGGGCATGCTCTGATGTAGTGCCTCTGATCAAAATATGTTGGTAGACTTGAAGACTTCATTTGAATTTTGTAGCCACTCTAGGAAGCAAAGCAGGGATATCAAGTTGCAAACACATGGTCTTCGCAATTATTTTTCACTGCTTGGAGTTTCATGAAAGTTTCAAAATTTTTCCAGTAAATGCATCATAGTGTGTAATGTACGCCAGCTCTGTGAGCGGCCTCCTCAATTAAATGCAAAGTACAGGCCTTTATTGGCGAGATGATCTTGCATGAGGTAGAGCAATGCAACCTGGAACCTGAGCACAGGCAGCCGTTGGATCACCTTCGAACCCTCGCTCCTTGGAAGCTGAAGGCAAGTTCCCAGCATCTCACAACGCAGATATCTATTGCTACGTGAAAAAAACTAGCTCAGTGACACGAGCAGGCTCATGAGCCAGTGTGTATAATGGTGTCAGCAGAGGGAGGCGTGGCCCTGCACGTGGCATTTGTGATATGTGATATTGTGATATGAAAGAGCGTGGCTCAGCCCCAAAATAGCTCTGGGGCATCCTGAGGTGCGTGGGCAGCTGCTCCTGGAGTTGCCAATAGCACAGCTCTGCCAGCAGCCAGGCAGTGATGGCTGTCACTGGGATACGGTAGACCAGGACATCATCTTTAAGGCCTAGCTTCTTCCCTCCATACCACTTTTGCCATTCCTGAGGTTGTTTTAGATGTAACTGGTAAAGCTCTGGTGAGGCTGGTTAAAGTTCCAACATGTGTTTTTGGAGGGAGCAGCTGTGATGTTTCCAACTGTGATGATATCTTTTTTGGAAAAATGACAGATACTTTTTTTGGAAATGACTGGGAAACCTCAGAGGTTTCCTACTGCTGAAAGCCAGGGAGGTCCTGTGGTGGGACTGTTACATCCTTCCAGCCCTCACTTCAGAAACAAATGCCCACAGCACAGTCCAGTCCAGTAGACATTGTGGTTCTGACCACTGTCTCCAAAAGAACACAGCTAAAATCCTTTTGCCACTTTGAAATTAGCCACTGTGTTCCCACAGAGGTGCACACTCTGATAGACACTAAGAGGACAAGTGGTTCCACCCTGTTCAACTCTAAGAAGAGCTGAGTGAAGTGCAAGGCTTTGCAAGACCGACGAGACTGTTAACAACAACTAGCTCAGGTTTGGGGGTCTGTCCTTGATGTTAGATTTGGCTTTGGGGGGGTTTCTTTTCCAAGTGATCAAACTACATGCATGTGGCATTACGCTGCTTCTTTGCATGTGCGCTGTAGCTGGAAGGAATACACTTAACATAAAAAAGCTGTCATTCTACTAGGGAAAACAAAATCCTATTTACAAGATTATTTGAAAGACTTCCTCCTCCCTTTCATCTTAAACAACAAATTGCTTTGTTAATAAATGCAAGCCCCAAGAATCTGAATGTCACTCAGACACTTGTGGAGGGTTTCTCTGCAGCCAGTGTGAGCCTCCCTGGGAGCGTGGATGCTGCTCACACAGCACCCAGGAGCGCACCCCGCTCCGGGGCTGGTTCTGCCTAGCTCCATTCAAGTCAGTGGCACAGTTCTGGCTTAGGATGTGTTAGATTTATGTGCAAAGCAGAACTGGTAGAATATGAACTTTGCTAGGAATTAAGAATATGATAATTTTACAAGTCATTCTGTATGGGGTCATTATGAAATGGGGAAAGGCATCAAAAGGTGCCCATTGGAAATTACTGGCCCACTGCAGGTAAATTTAAATATGTTTCTCTTCCATCCACAGTCTTGCTGCCACCTTGGTGCCACGTTCTAGTGAATCTATGGATCTACACCACCACCCATCCATCAGGCCTTCTTTTCACCATATGTAAGACCACCATCTTCTCCAAGCATTAACTTCAAATTGCCTTGAATATCCATTGCCAAATGTTCTCCCTTTTCCCCAACCTCGGTTTGTCTTTTATTCTACTATGAGGTGAGAAAATCCATCCTGAGGGTTTGGCAAATACACACCATGTGGCATTTGCCAACGTTGGTTAAATCTGGATAAATAAATCCATCTGTTCCCAAAAAGAACCTGGCCTTGGTGACATCAGTTAATCATCACAGGTATTACTGTGACGCCCCGGGCAATTACTGGCTAAAGCAGACGGGAGCTAGTTGCTGAATGGAGGAAGAAAAAGATTCTCTTCAGATAAGAGCATGGGAAAAGAAATAATGGAAACTGTGTGGTAGGTTAAAGGAGCTTTTTATGTGCAGAATGTAATATTTCCCTGTCTGTGGCAGAGATTAATTCTTTTTTGCAAGGTAAAGAACCTCCAAGGAAATACACTAAATAGGCTGATGTGTCCAGATAAAATAGCAAGAGATGGCTTCTTTAAACAGACTATAATTATAAATCCATGTACCTGGAGATAAATGAAGGGGGGGTACTGTTTCTTTTAGGGCTACACTGGAATGTTTCAGGATCCCAGAAACCTGCTTTATACACGTGAAAGCTAATGTATTCCAAGCTGGATCCCCCATCTGATCATTTCCATTGCACTCGCTGAAGTGTATTATACGTCCAGGATGTAATTTGCTTTAGTGAAACTGTCATTTTTATTCCTAAATAGCTAGCGACCACTGGGCTAAAGACAGCTCTCCGGAAAGTGACCTTGAAGATCACACACCATTACTGATGCCTTGTTTAAACTTCAGAGAAATGTTAGGACTGCATAATAAGATGTTGATTGTCAGGCTGAGCAAGCAAGCTGAGATGAAGAAGGTGTTGGGAACTACAGCTTTGCCATCTTTGCTTGGACTATTCAAAATGCTTTTCTTGATTCTCTGTTCATCCACTGTCTTTCCTCTGCAAACTTCCTGGAGATAAGTTTCAGCTCTTCTTGGACAAATATTGTTCAGAATAAACAGGGAGGCAGAGGAAAAATGTTTGTTTTATACCTCGGTGGGGTGATAAAAAAATCTCTGGGTAGGCTGCAGCCCCTGGACCACTGTGCCTTTGTGTTTTTGGTAGAAACAGTTTGGGCTGTATTGATTTTTTGTGAAATGAAATGTTAACAAATGTGTAACAACAATGGAAGATGTTTCCTTCTCTCGCTTGTGAATTTTCTGAGCCCTGAGGATTTTTTAACCTTTATTGCCCAAACCCCTGGTTGGAAATTCAGTGAGGTTTATGGGAAAATTTAGTGCAACAATTATCTGCGTGTTCAGCTGGCTTCTCCCCCTAGATGGAGGCTGTAGTGTCTGTGTCATGCGAGCCTGCCTGGGGTGTCTGAAAATAACAACAGTTGAATATCCATGAAACTTTGGACACAAGGCAGCATAGAAATAATGTTGCTAACTTTCTTCCCCTTAAAAATCCTTATGATTTTAAAACGTATTAACAAATATTCTCTTGGGAGGGAAGCTCCTTGGCAAGTTAATCTCATTCCTGCCTTAGCCTTGGGTTTTTTTACCATGCTATAAGCCCGTGCAAGCATTGCAATACCCTGCAAGCCGAGGGAGCCCCTGACAACACAGCCTGGGAGCAAAGCTGGGTACCACACTGTGCTTCAGAGGTGCCAGCAGCTGTGGGGAAGAAAATCTGAAGCTTGCTTTGCTATTTTCCATCTCCTAACAGGAAAAAGGCTAGTAAGGGGAAATTAATGGGGATCAGCCCCTCCTGGCATCCACCGAATGCTTGGTTTTAAGCAGCAGATTTCATCCAAATCTCAGTAAAATGCATCTAATCCATGTACTTTGTGTTGTAGTACTCAGCTCGTAATCTGCCCTCCAGCACTGCTGCTGCGTACCATGCTCTCTGTGATGCATCAATCCCACAATACTCTGCTTCTCCATATGTGACCTCCCTGCATTGTACGGCTGTTTGCCGGGTTATCCAGGTGCACCGCACTGTAAGTACAAGCTCCCAACACGCTCTCCCTCCTGTAGTTTACGGCTTTCACTGTTCTGGCAGGGAACAAAGGGATCTGACCTTCCTCAGGGTGACAGGGAAGTTACTAAATAACCAAGTTCTCCCTTCCCCAAAAGGCTGTAAATTGTGCTGAAATAGTGTTTTCATGATATGCCAGATGAGAAGCTGTTGTAGGCCACCGAAAGTTTTTAATTGGACATGAACCAGATAAAATGCTTTACCCTGGAAAACTCCAACCTTCCCTCTCTTGCAGAGAACACATCTGCTGCCTGCTCACTCCAACTGTGCTCTTGCTGGAAGCACTGGCAGTGTCCGTGGGTCGGGGAGGGTCATAGTTCACCCCAGGAAAGGACACTTCTCCCTCTTCCCCTTCCCCTGAGGCACAGAGATACCATCCAGCTTTCAAAATGCTGTTAGACGGCTCAAAGTCTTTGGACTTGCTGAAGATTTGGCCACGTGGGAAGGACCCAGGTGCTGAGGTCAAGGTAGGCAGTGCTGCAAAGCCCACAGCCTCTTGTGGATTTGCGTTGGTTTTGGGGACAGGCCCTATGAGCTAGAGAGATGAGGACAAGTGGGGGAAATTACTCAGCTCCATTGAGGAGAACTTCATCAATGGTAGCGAAACAAGGCCACAAAACCAGCGGGTGAATGCACTGGTTTTGTGCCACCTGTCCTTCAGCTGCAGGTTACATTCACGTCCTTGCCTTTCTGAAGAAGGCAAGACAACAAGCACCACAACAGACTTCTCTTTTTGCCTATGTAACTTTTATTAAACACCATAAATAGCTCCCTTTCTTTAGAATGTAGTCCTTCCAAAAGGGCTTTTACACACTCTTTCTCCTCCTCTTGGTTATTTTTTCCATGTTTTGACATCATTATGTGAGGGACATTACCAAGCTCCTAACTGTGGAAGAAATGGTTCTGAGCCAAAACGTACTGCTGGGGGAAATAAAAAGTATTTTCCATGGCTCCATCTAAATGCAACCAACTCGATTTTCTGTAGCTCCAGTTTTATAGGAGAGTTTTCTGAAGTCCTACCCCAAGGTCACCAACTTGTGGGAAAATGAACACGTGGTCTATCAGACTTGTGATTTCTCCCCTCTTGTGATTTTGCTTCTCTACTTTTCACACCATTGGGGAATGACCCTAATTAGGCTTATTAAAATTAGTTCTATATTAATTGTGTGGCCATGATCCTACAAACACCTCTGCATATGTACAAAAGTTATTTGTATAGGGTTCCTGCTAAAGCCAATGAGGCTGAATCCATGGTGAAAGTTGAATGTGTTCATTAGGGCAGTGAGAACAAGGTCTGTACCCAGACATTCACTGCACTTTGGTCTGAGAGGACTTTCTGATCACTGATGCAGTGTTTAGGTAGATTCTCTAGAGATGGAAGCAAGAATTTCATATAAAATAAGAGTTGAACCAATTAATTCCTCAAATGAAAGCACAGTCCCAAGATTTTTTTTTCCTTTCAAAGAAAAGATGAGTTTAACTTATTTTTATACCATGTTATTGTGGCCAAGCACGCTACTGGTGTCTTCTGAGCTCCTTACCAAGCGTTGCCACTGCTGTACCAGTTACAGTTTCCTAATGCATTTCAGCTGCAAAACAGTGTTGTCGTTTCCACCACCAGGACTGTTTTGCAGCACAAACAGGAGAAGCATTGCTCACAGGGCGTTGCTGGGAGCAGCTGAGCTGTGTGAAGGCTGGCTCGTGTCTCATGCAGCTTTACCACCCAGAAATGCTGTTCCTGCCCATTCTGGTACCATGGAAGTAAGCGGTAACTGCAAGAGATGGCAAGGGGCTTGAAGCTGTGCCAAGCTTGCATGTATCCACATGACCTGTAAATAACATTGTCCTTGCAGCCTCTGGGGCTGGCACTCCTCTCTTGGCTCGAGATCAGATGTCCCCTGGGGACTGACAGTAGCCTGTCTCTCAATCTGCTCTCAGTCGTTTCATGCTTCAGAAAGACACAGCACTTTTCTTCATGAAACTTTTGAGTCTTCTGCTTGTCAGGTCTATGATGCTGGGCTGTGATCTCCAGGAAAGGCCTGCTGGTGTATTTCTTTGTTCTTTGACTAATTGGAGCCTCAGGAAGGAGATGTGCACTGTGGACACGAGTGTGCTGCAGGTTTGATTCACTGTAGCATGCCCTATTGAGAACTTCCCAAGCTTCACTGCTGCCATGACTCACCGTGTATTTTCTCCTCTGGGCTGTGGTTCATTAATTCAGGAATTAAACTTATTGCTTCTTTAGATGGAGGCTATATGAGAGCATCCCATTGAGTTTCTTAACAGTTTTTGGTTTTGGTGATTCTGAGCTATTCAGAATCCTGGTTTTGAGTGTGTTGGAATAGATGGAAAGAGTTCAGTAGATTTTTTGGGGAAGTTTGCTTTAGGTCATTCATGAAGAAGAAGGGTCACCACCTCAAGATGCTCTTTGAAAGTACTTCTTCCTTTCCACTGATTTCACAAGAGCTGAAGAGTTGGGCAGACTGATTATGCAGAAGAGCCACCACAGGTCAAGGAAAGTCCTCAGCCCTTGTCCTGACCCAGTAGGCAGCTGAATCTGAATAGTGGCTGTTATCGCAAATGCAACACTACCACTTGCTGTGGAGATCTCTAATGACCCAGGAACGCTGGAATTTTTCCAACATATCGCCCCTGTTGGCTGCCCTCCCATTTGGTCATGCTAAACGACTAGGCAAATAGGCCTTTCATGAAATCTAACACCCACCCTACCTAATCCCCCCTGCCTTCAAACTGTGGGGCTAATCAGTCGTTTTGACATAACTGGGATCCAAATTCTGTAAGGAACATGGCCAAGAAAAGTTCAAATACAAGACCAAGATTAATGAGGACTTCAAAGAAATTTACCACCAAATGTTACTCATTTAGTACACCCTGTGTTTGAAACCAATGACCTAATTGGAAACTATATTCTTTAAAAGCCATTATGTCCCAGCTCTTTAGTATTCGGGAGGTGGCTTCTGAGATCAGAGTAGGTTTATGTCACTTGGTAGGGTTGGATAGTGGATTTCCACCCCCACCTCCCTAAAACTGGGATAAAATATCCTGCTGTTGACTGCATTAGGTGATTGTACTCTTAATGCACAATAAATAACAGATTCTTAATCAGACAAACAATTTCCTTCTGCTCTCCAATAAGTGAGTATAATATTACAAATCCTTTAAAGCTGGTTAGAGAAATGAAAGGTCTGACTAACTTTGCTGTCATGTTGCCAAAACATCAGCACATTAAAAAAAAATGTACTTAGCGTAAAAATGTATGTTATTGCACGGGGCTACTGCTGGTACATCTGCCTTCCCGTGGTTTCACCAAGGTCTAAACAAGTACATGTGCAGAAGTCAGTCCTGCACTTGGCTATGGATTTGGGTCAACCTGGGAAGAAAACCTGAGGAGAAAATCAGATCACTGATCCCTTTAGCAAAGACCCATCAACCTGCTGTGGAGGTCATACAATCATTGTTTGGGTTGGAAGGGACCTTTAAAGGTCATCTAGTCCAACCCACCCTGCAGTGAGCAAGGACATCATCAACTAGATCAGGTTGCTCAGAGCCCCGTCCAACCTGACCTTCAACATTTCCAGGGATGGGGCATCTACCACCTCTCTGGGCAACCTGATCCAGTGTTTCACAACCCTCATTGTAAAAAATTTCTTCCTTTTATCTAGTCTAAATCTACCTTCTTTTAGTTTAAAACCATTATCCTTTGTCCTATCACAATAGACCCTACTAAAAGCTCACATTGCCAGCTCATGTCCAGCTTTTCATCCATCAGTACCCCCAAGTGCTTTTCTGCAGGACTGCTCTCAATCCCTTCATCCCTCAGCCTGTATTGATACCAGGGGTTGCCCTGACCGAAGTGCAGGACCTTGCACTTGGATCAAGCATGCTGTGGTCAGCTCAGGCACATCTCTGCATCTTACCTTCTTCCTAGCACTGCCACAGGGTTCCATACTTTCCTGGAAGGGCCCTGCTGTCACCTGCGATGAGGCCATTTCTCCTGCATCAAACCATGCTGATCCTCACCCAGAAAGCCAGGACGGAGGCACTCACGTTGGAGGGCCTGCAGGGTTTTCCCAGCAGATGAGCTCAGATAGAGTGAGGCCAAGGTGGGACTCGCCTCACCTGCTGCTGCAGGTGGAAGTCTTCTGTAGATGTAGACTCTAAATCACAGCTTTCTGTATATAATGGAGGAGGAAAATGTTTCTACCTTGGACATCTACTTTAGTGTGAACTGTATCATCTTCTGGCACTGGCTGTTTCTCAGCTTGGACTGCAGGGAGACTGTGGTGACAGCTCAGACTTGCATGTTCATCTCCTGAGCATCAGTGAAGATGCTCAAGAAGATCCCCATCCTCAGCAACGTGCCCAAATCAGACAGCCAGGCTATGAAGGAACAGCACAGCCATTCCCACTTTGCTGAAGACAAGGTGCCCTATGGGTTAGACCAACCTTCCCATGACTGACACCAAGCCCTCGTCCTTCTCATTAGCCTGCCTTTCTGCAGTTAAATCAAAGCTGCTGTGAATGTAAGACTGCAGGGAGAAGAAGCTTCCCCAAGACTTGATGATGTTTCAGCTGCAGGAATGCCTCCAAAATCAGGCACCAGATTCAGCCACAGCTGCTGCAGAGAGCTTTGCACAGATGCCCTCCTGTAGGCTTGCGTGTGTGTATGTGTGTGCACTGGGTGTCCATCACACACTACGTGACGTCTCTGCGGTGTGGCGCATGCGTGGGGAAATGCTGACGGTTGCATGGTGAGGCTACACCAGACAGGAAGATGTAGGTTTTTATGGTTAGAAGTTCTTCAGCTCAAAAGCTGTGAGACTTGTTGAAATGACCTGGGTTTGTTTAAAGTAAGGAGAATTTATTTCTTGCCATTGAGGATGCTGGTGTCCAAGAAGCAGCTGTGAAGCAAAGTCTTCTCAAAAAATCTTGATTGATTGTTCTGGGCAAAAGAACAGCTCTGGAAGGATCTGTAGAGAAAGTTTCGGGCCATACACCTGAATAACCATTAAGATAATTATTTGGGATGTAGTGCAGTCCATTTCGGACACTGTAGAAGATCTGGGATACCTCACTTGCAAACACTGCCATCTCCCATGCAGTTCATACCCCAGTGCTAAGGTGGCAAACAGACCGTGAAGGAAGAAATGTAGTTTTTCAACATAAAGGCAGGCTGTGAGTGGCTTACCTGCCATTGCAGAGGGGAGCGAGGAGCTCCTCTGGAGCTAGGGGACCCCAACATTCAGACCAACCATTCTCTGAGGATTTTCTACTAATTTGGAAATAAAAGTTATTTTCTAATAGAGGTTACATGATGTCTCAGGCTAATAGCTGGTGTTTTCCTTTCCTAAATCAAAGTGGAATTCCCCCTTTCTGCCTGATTTAAATGCAGAGAGCAGTTATCAGTTAAAAAATAAATAAAAAAGAAAAGAGGACTTGACCAGGCTGGAGCAATTTGGATACATTCAACCTTTAAGAAAGATTCCTTGTTTTCACATCAGTGAAATTTTGCCAATAACTGCTTAGCGAACATCAAGGAAGGTTTCTCTTGGATCATTTTCAGAAAAGAGTTTAAAAAAAAAAAAAAG
Organism: Balaeniceps rex; assembly: GCA_013401315.1. Lineage (NCBI taxonomy): Eukaryota > Metazoa > Chordata > Aves > Pelecaniformes > Balaenicipitidae > Balaeniceps > Balaeniceps rex. The sequence continues at coordinate 35,755 of VYZW01050649.1, forward strand.
AAAGAAAAAACCCCAAACCAAATGGGGTCCTTTGCTGGCTGAGGAGCTGATTCCTGCTTGGGTACGGGTTACCTAACACAGGTCAGACACTCAGCCCAGTGGCAATCAGTGAGGTTTGAGCAAGTTCAGCTGAGCTGCACGATTCGCCCCTACCAAAAACGTTTCTATGCATGTCCAGTGTTACCAAACTCATCTGTTAGACATTTATTAATTTATGCTCGACAATGATCCTTTCCTGCTCCAATGCAGGACAGCATCCCCGTTCAAGGCAGTGCTGAAGCACACACTTAAGCTAAGGCGCTTGGTTAGCAATCCTGCGTCTGCTGAGGAAGGCTGGATATTTAAGTGATTTCCTCTTTGGAGCCTTACAAGCCTTGTGGGGTTCATGCCACCTTAGGAGCCTGGGCAGATCTTGAAAGGTTTAAGTGCAGGAGAGACCACATTTCCCAGAAAAGGGAAATTTGTATTTTATAAACCCCGCAGTACCCATTTTGCTCACATCCATTTTATGATTATAATTACTTAGATTACTTTTATTTTAGATGAAGGAAAACAATAATGAAAGGGTAACTAAATAAAAAAGCTCAGAGAAAGAAGGAAAACACTGCGGTTTCTGTTCAGAATTTTTAACCCTTCAGCAAGAGGAAGGGCTGGATCTTTAGAGGTGGAGGAAAAGGCTGGCTGGTAGTGACATACAGACCACTGAGATTTCAAACTGCTCTTTTCAATGAAGCATTCATTCCTGCCCCTAAAGAAAGGTAAATCTCCCACGTCTTTTCTGTGCTTAAATGAGTTGTGACACTCCAGACGTCTGCAACAAAATTGGGCATTATAAATACATATATATAATAAATATATATATACACACAAAATAAATATATATATGTATAACGCAGTTTAAGTGAGGGCAGATCCAAACTCCAGAAGATCCTTTCTGTTGGCACCTCTCAGTGACGGGCACTACAGAAGCCAAAGGCTCACCTGCGGGTGCGTCTCTGCTGCTGGCTGTTTTGTCATGGGTGAGTTACCGATAATACGGAGCTGCTTTGTCTGGGAAATGCTGGGAATTTCCAGAAGACTTTGTCAAATGTGGGGGTTTTGAGGACAAAAAAATACTGAATTTTCTGCCAATGGGAGATCTAATTCCCACAGAAACACCTATTGCAGAGACACCCACTCCCTCTACCCTCGCTGGGGTGTACCGAGAGGGGAACGCTGTAGAGCTCAGCCCAGGACAAGTGGTGGGGTAAGAAGGGCACCATGTGCTGCAGCGTGTCACCTCTGTGGATTAATGATCCCGTGCTCAAGCAATGGAGCAACTGTCTTCATCCCTGGCTCAGCTTGTCTGAATGTCTTGCGATGCTCCCTGGCTGATGCCCTCTATACACAGAGCAGCACCAAATGCCTGTGACACCACTGGGCTCCCTAATGGGCTCTGAGTTTGAACAAAGGTTTACAGCCTCACACAAGTCACTGATTTTATGTGAATTAGGTAAATAATTAAGATAATCATCAGTCTGAGGATGTTGCGGGCAGGCCAAGGTCCCATTTTAGGTTCCAGTGCAGAGTCCAGCCCCAAGGTCCAGCGAGGCGAGCTTTGTTTTTTCTCAGTGACTATGCTGTATTCGTGCAGGTACAGTGGATGAATTCAGAAAGGCATCTCCAGTGCCTGCAATCTGCTACAGAAAGGCAGATAGAGATTATAATCCTGTAAATGCCTGTGAGTGTGATAATTGCTAAAATAAGAGAAATCTCAAAGCAGGGACTCGTGATTGCTGGAGGCACTGTATCTTCATAAACACCCCTCATCCCTTTTCCAGTTCTCACTACAGTGGTGGAAGCTGCCTTTACTTCTTGCTATAATATGGAAAACCCCACAAAGGACACGAAACTTGTTCTTTTCAGGGGTTCCTGCTGCACTGGGCTATGCCTGAATGTTTGTGATGCCCAAAGCTCAGAGCACCAGAAGCACTGCCTCGATGGGATTTACTGAATTTTATTGACCTTTTCTGGGTGTTTCACCCCAAAAAAAGACACAGCACCTGTTTCTGGATCACTCATGAGCCCCAAGAAGCACATGTCATGTGCCTTACACCTGCCTTAAAGTGGATGGCAAGCTCCTAGGAAAGCAAGCAGATGTATTGGTCTCTGTGCAGTGGCAATCAGGAAAGGAATTAAAATTATGATATGTTGCCATGGTAATGAAGTCCCAGGATTTGGCTAGGAGGAAAAGTGAGGTTGCTCATGAATTCCTCAGTAGGCTTTTCAATACTCTGTTTCCTTTAGATGAAATTGGAGAAAGACTTGCAGTTCATAGTGGGGATAAAAATTTTATGAAGCTAAATCTAGGCAGTGTTTTAGTGTCAGTCAGCATTAACCCACAGCATGAACACATAAATAATTGAAATTTCAAATACCCCAGCGCTCTGGGTTAGAGCACCGGCAGCGCTTGAGGGCCGGTGCTCTGCGGGCAGCCCTGGGCAGCCCAGAAGCTCACGAGCCTCTTCCCGAGCAGCCTGGGCATCCTGGGCTGGATGAAAACACCTTTCCCTGCATCCTCCCGCTGCCCCACCTCCTTACAGGATTTCTTCTGGCCAGAATAAAACCAGATAAATCTGACAGGTTTCCTCTGGCTTGGAGCAGGTGAGTTTAGCCACTTAGGGAAATATTTGCAGCTCTCTCTCGAAGTCCAGTTTTCTGCTTATCCATAGAAGCCCAGCTGTGGAAGCTGGATGGCTGTGGGCTGGAGTTTGTGTGTGTGAGATCAACTCTACCCCTGCCAGGAGACCACATAAAGAGGATCCTGAAATGGGTGAACAGAAAAATAAATGCAGTTAATAAAAAAAATCACAGAAATGTAGCAGAGTGAAAAGATCGCAAAGCACTGCTTGTTTGTGAGAGTGATGATTGGTTTTGAAAATGGATATTCAATGGAGATTTAAAAGAAAAAAAAACATTTTCTCTGTTTTTTTGGCCAGCCCTGTCCTTAGTTCCACCTTTACATCTACAACAAACTTAAGCAGAGCTGGCTGAAAATTAATTGAAAATAATTGAAAAAATAACGATAAAAACAACTTTTAATGTTTTCAGCAAGAATAACACTAGGAAAAGGAAACTGGCCCTAGGTTTTCCCCAAATTTGTTTTTAATAATTCTAATTCTGCTTTTCTTTTCCCATGTCCCTTTTTCAGAGGCAAATGGGGAAGGTAGAGAGGGAGAACAGATCACATCTCTGCAGGGCAGGACAGAGGGCCAACGGGAAAAGAAAGGCAACAAAACCAAAGCACAGAAAAGTAGCAGCTTTGAGGGCTTTCAAGGACCATTTTCAGGGAGAAAAAAGAGACATTTTCTGTGACAGTGAGATGTTCTACATCAAAAAAGAGGCTCAGATGAAAAATGCTCACTAGAGAGAAAGAAATGTCATGTGGAGACTTCTTCCCTCTGCTGGACTCCACGAAACAGCCAGTCAGGGAAGACGGGGATGAGGTACCCCAGCTGGTCACATCCTTGTGCCCTCTGCTCTGCAGCTCACTCAGGCAGGGGTCCAGCTTCAAGCCCTGTCCGTGGCTGCCCATCCCTCTCTGCTTCTTCCGGGACCCTCATACCCACTACCTCCCTCTGTAGACCCAGCGAGCGAGTTGGATTTTGCAGCAGACCCTGCCAAAGTCCAACCCTCCTGCTGCAGGCATTTAGTTTTCCATGTTTATTCCCTTGCTCCTGTGCAGCAGCAAGCACTAATGCCAGGCGGGATTGGCAGCTGCTGGGAAGGGGAAAACTCAGTTTGTCATGGATGTTTGTTGGGTAAATATATGTGTACGAGTAAAACTTCACCCTTGCTGTTGCAGGATGGGTCGCTGTCAGCCTCAGCTGAGGTTGGCTGGTATCCCCACACTGTAGTGCAGCAGGCAGTGCATTTCATTTAGCTCTGGAGACTTTTAACATCAGTCTCACAACATTCTTTCCACTGTGGTTATAAAACAAGCACTTCACTGTTAGAGGACACAAGTGGAGGCGGATCAGCTTGATATTGAGGAAATAGCTGGATGAGACATGCCACAGCCCCCTTCACCTGCTTCAGTGCGCAGCCATAGCCCATCCATGTAATCAGGGTGACCGCTAGGAACAAATATCTCAGAGCCCTTTTCAGCTCTACAATAGCTGTAAAAAAGTGAAAATAAAGGGTGAAATAAAGAAATTAGCACACCATCACCTTCTGCAGGGCTCCTGCCTGGTGCCTCTCCTGTGCAAGAGAAAAAGAAATGCAGGTCTCTAAGGAGCTACTGTTGCACTGCAGGATGGCACGGGGGCACACCAGTATGACTCTGGCTATGACACTGGCAAAGGCTAGAGCATTGCAATCAGTGAATTTCACAGAGCTTGGGGATTTGTGGACCCTCCTAAGAGCAGCACCTAGCTCTTCTCAGCAGGTGTTCCCATTTCCACCAGTGATTGCATTCCCTAAAACCCACCTGCCAGAGTGGCTGGGTTTGATTTTTGCAGCCTTCACACAGACCAGCTTGTTGATCCTCTGCTGAGATGCCCAGCCAGCTCAAGGGCTTTTTCCCCTTACCCACCTCTACCCCTGCACCTCCTACTCTGGGGTGGATTTGTAGTGGACGTTTTCTGAAAAACAAGCAGCACTGTGTCCTGGAGCTGACTTTGGGAGCCTCCAAACCCCTTCAGCAGCCCACCTTCCATACTGGTCCTAGACAAGCATCTTTTGGGCCCTTATAAGAGTTAGAACCAGCACCTCGTGGCAGCTCTGGAGGTGAGAATGAAGTAAGGACCTCTGAGCAACCAGACCTTGCAGAAGTGCCTGGGGGAAGAGGAGTCCTGACCCTGCAAAGGGAGGGTCTAATGGTTCCAGGGAGGGATGATGCTGGAGAAGGTTAGGGTGGGGGTGTTTTTTGGGGAGAGACCTGGATTTGTACAAAAGCTTATCTCTTTGTGAGGCTGAGGGATTGAACATTTTGAGCAAATGCTGATAATGGTAAAATACATTTTAATGGCCATTGCCTGCTATATGCCTTCCCTCTCTGCAGAGCAGTCAGTGGGTGACAGCATGGGGGAGGACCAAGGGGGCACAGGGTCTCTGTGTGCTTGTGTGAATGTGTGCTGTTCTCATGGGCCAGTGGTGTGTGGTCTGACCTGTTTGTGTTCACCAGTGCAGAAGAAGCATTTTACGCTACTGGAGGTGGGTGGTAGTCAATGGACCTTCTCTGTTACTCAGGCTCCTTAGGTGTCTTCTGTGGAGCTGTCAAGGGGGAAGAGGGCAGCATGCTGAGCATCACTAAAGCAGAACTCCAAAATTTGGATGCTGTTCAGAGCTGTATCTGAATAGCAGTGTTTGTAGTCCCCACAGGACATGATAATATACCAGGGCTTCTAATGATGAGTTTGGTTTCGGGTGGAAATGGGCCATTGTGAAAGAAATCTCCATTGCATTTGATATCATGCTTCCCCTTAGAGCCATGGAGGTCAGAAAGAGGTCACTCTGTTTTTTCTAGGCATAGCGATGGGGTTTTTTTGAGCTGGGAATCTAAACCAGGCTTTTCCACGCTAGGGAAAGCTTGAGACCTCCTGAACCTCAGAGCCTTCGCCTCTGCCCTGAGCCCAGCTCGCAACAGCCCTGCTGTGTGCCCGAGAGGTGAGTGGTGCTGCCTGGCAGTGACTTTGCACACCAAGAGAAAATAAACATGAGGAATTACTCCTGGCTCTTTCTCTCTGGTGCTACACTTGGGCTGGCTCCACCGTGGCATGTGAATAAAGTGTCAGGTTGGTTGCTGTCAGATCAGTAGGTTGATTTTAGGGTTTTTTGGGGTTTTTTTGGTTTGTTTTTTTTTTTTTTTTTTTTTTTTTTAAGGCTATGAGAAAACAAAAGTACCAAAGAAAAGACTTTTTTCCCTCCGTACTGTGCTAAGCCAAGCCAGACTCATGTGATTGCTCACTCAGCCTAGGAGGCAATGGTCTTCAGATGCTCTGGGGTGCAGAGGTGGGCAAGGGTGCTTATTTAAAACAGCTTTTCTTTTTACTGCTAGGTTTGAATAACTTTTAGAGCTGGTCAAAAATGGAAAATCGTTATGAGGTGTCTCTGGTGGGAATCTTTTTCTGTCAATTGTTTACCTTCTGTAGACTTCCAAATTGGGCCTTATTTTAATTTAAAAAAAAAAAATCAGAAATAGTCCCATGAACCTGTTTTTCCTTCTTTTTTTTCTTTCTATTTAAACAATATTTCTCTATAACTTCTCAGATACAATTTCCACTTTCAGTACAAACTTGAACAATTCTCAGAATCAGTTGTGATATGCAAATCTACAAGATGCTGATCCTGAATAGAGATTTTTTGAAAACTCTTCCATTTAAAAGATATGTCACTCAAATGTGTGCTAAGTCAAAGCCGACAATCATAAATCTCTGGTAGCATGTTCAAGAAAGGGCTGTTAATATATCTGATGTTGTGGTTCACTCAAACTTCCTGCTAGGGAACATGGTGCAGAATGTAAATAAAATAAACAGGGGGAAGTTAAATCTGAGCAGAACTCTGGTGTTATTTAAGAACAATTCTTAATTAGACAAAAGTTTATTCAAAACTTTTAATGGCCTTTTCTGATAAAGGCTCCCATTTAGGTAAGTTTCTCTAGTATTTTCTCAACAGAGTAACATTATAACTGTTAAAGCCCCAGAGGTAACAACATGCCACTTCAGCCAAAACAACTAAAACTTCCGGCTTAAAACCAAACTATATTTTACTGAAATAATGAAAACTTTCAAAGGAAATATGAACTGCTTCTTCAGGAAGGGTGGGGAGTGGGAAGACACCCCCCCACACACTGTTACTGAATGCGTTCTTCCAGCAAAAGCCCTCTAAAACAAATTTGCATTTCTCATTGGAAATGTGCAGACCTCCTATCAGCTGAAAAACATGGTGTTTTTGCGCTAAAAGTAATTGCTGAAAGTTCTTAACCAGAAGCAGGAGGTAGGCTGGCTAAAGGCAAACCTCCGTGGGATGCGTGTTGCCTCCCACTTGCAACTGTTTCGAGTGTCGGAAAGCATCTGACTAGGGGTGGCAGGTCCGCGGTGGCTGGCTTAATGAGGCAAATCATTACCAAAAGACAGGTTTCTTCTAATGACAAGCACTGGAAGTGTTGAATCTTTATTACAGTGTTCTCAGGGGGGTTCATTTTATCAACGCCTGGATGGTCAGATTAGGTCTGTTTGCTCTCTTTTGTGAATTACTGTGCAATTCAGCATTAACGAAGGTCTAATTTTATAGTGTTATTGTTAAAGAAGGTAATACAAGCCTGGGAATACTGGCTAGGAAATAAACTTTTGAGGTCCATGCCAGTAGTTAGCTCTCTGAACTAGCTCTGGTAAATGAGTAGATCAAACAGAACTTTGACTTTCAGCTCAAACAGAGACACCACCCATTTTGCAGACTTTCCATTAAGTTCTCCCCAATGCTTTTTAATTATGTTTCTGTTCTTCCCGTTTCTCTGGCGAGAGAAACTGGCTGCAGGGAAAGGACCACGATTCCTCCTGGTACCATCTGTGCCAGTTAGACCTGGGAAGCACCAGAGACTTCAAAATGCTGGTGCTCCTGCCAGAGGGCTTCAGAGAGGAGAGGAGAGGACTTCAGAGTCTTGCTTTTGACTGTGCTCATTGGAGTTTTCTTTCTTTGTCCCTTGGCAGCTAGGTTTTGCAGAGGAGTGATGGGTCTTTTGGCTTCTGTTTTGCCAGGGAACTGTTTTTGTGAAGGTGTAGAGATAGTGTAAACCTTCATTGGAGACAGAAATAGATTCAGACCAGTGTAATCCTAACGGACACCACTGGGCTGTCCATGAGTGTTCACAGACCAGACCATGCTGGCACTTGCAGTCACAGCACTTTCATTACCTCAAGTGTGCTGGCCACCGTGTGTTGTGAGATACACGTTCTGGAGGCCAAGACCAGAGCTGAAAGGTTATTTTGTGCTGTACCTATCTAAAGAATGTTTTTAAGGGCAAAGAAACTTCTCAGCTCCTGATAGATGGCCTTTTGGCTGAGCCTGGAGCTGTTTGTCTCTCACTGTCCCAGTGTCATCCTTCTGCTGCTCTGACTGAACTCGGTGATCTGGGATGACTGTCAGCTGGCTCCAGAAAGGGACAGCGTGAGGGTGGTTACAACTGCTTTTCTGGTTTGCCTCCTACATGCTCTTTGGCCAGAAGTGAGATGGTCTGAGCCAGTAACTAAAAATACAGTCTCGAAGCATTGGATAAAGGTGTTTGCCAGCAGGAGCTTCTCTGCAGGAGTCCTTGCATCCGTTCTAGCACAAAATCATATGTGATGTGGAGGGAAGTTGGTGTCCCGCTGTTCCTATCTCCTGCCAAGGTGCCTTTGTCTTGTCTCACGCTGAGCCACGGCTGGCTGCAGCTGGAGATGCGTGGGCTCTTCTCCCAGTCAGATCTCCATCTCACCAGGGGCACTACCACAGAATAAATAAGAGGAAATCCATTTTGCAGCGAGCCCTGCAAAGGCATTCTGGTGGATGGCTGAATTGCTCAGGGCAGTAGAAGAGAATACTCGTGATAGGTGGGGACCCAGATTGGGTGGACAGGCTGGATAGATGGTGGTAGGTTCATGGGTCTAACAGTGCTGTGTGTGATGGTTGCCAGTAGTAAGTCTGAACTCGCTTTCTGTTGCAGGGAGCCAGCACTGGTTTAGAACAGGTTTGGTCAATGCTCTCTGCAAATTTCTTTGTCCTGTGCTCACATCTCTTCATTTTCTCCCCAAGTCTGTCCTTAGTGTAAAAGGAGATGCCAAGGTGAATCCAGGCATTACATCATGGACATCCTGTTGCTTCAGACCCCGGCGTGTGTTTGACTTGGCTAATGTTTCTTTCTCAAGATCGATGAGTGCCCATCCTGTTTGCCTTTCTCTGAAGATAAAATAACCTCCCTCCCCAGCCGTCCTGGGATTAGATTCCAGGTCTGAGCAGCCCAGCTGTGACAAAGGACAGGTGTGGGTCTGCAGGCAGGGCAGAGCACCAGGGCATCCCCGCTGCCCTGTGGGTGTTGCTCTTGCGAGACGAACTATCTCCATGACGGTTCCAATTAGTAGGGGCCTCTGCTCCCCGCCCTGCTCAGCAGGGGAGAAAAAGGAAAGAAGGGAATTGGAAGACATTACTGTCTGTGGGAAGTGTGGAGGAGAGAGTAATAGATGTGAGGAAGAGGAAAAAAGGCAACAAAGTATTCCAAGAGTTGGGTTAAGAATGGACAAATTGATGGTATGCAACATATCATCAGTCCTGTTTAGGCAGGCTGTGTTTCTGATCTTGGCTATGTGCTTGTTTCTCTTAACTCTCTTATTTCTTGGTCTTGGTTGGGTCTCGTCCCATGCATGTTGGGAAGGATCCTTCCCTCTAGAAAGCAGAGGATCCCCATAGCTCTGCAGTGCCCCTGGAAGAGCCGAGCACAAACCCACTGGGGCTGCATAAACTGGCAGAGTTACAGCCATGGAGCAACCAGCAGCAAAGACAACTGTGAGCCAGAGCCTCCCATCCATCAGTAATTCAAGCTTTCTTTAAACGTTGGTAAAGGCTCTGGATGGCTGCAGTAGCTACAGCAACAGTCTGCACTTGGTCTTTAACAGGAAGGTCTGTGTTCAAGGAAACGGCGGGAAGAGGGGTGTTGGTTTCTAAGGTGAAACTTAGGTGGCAAAGCCAAGGTGGGTCACAGGCTGTAGGACTGGAAAGGGACAGTGGTTTGGGTAAAACACAGGCTTTTCTGATTTCTTGGGGTACAGTAGCAATTGAAGACCCCATTATAGGTTGGGGTATCACTGGGCTGTGCTAGCGCCTGTCCCCCATATTGCAGGTGGGAATTGTTTTCTGCTGAAGACCTTATGCCAGCTTTACTGGGTGGGCATGACTGATTTTATTCTTCCCTCTGGGTTATGAAGGAGTTAGTGACAGCTGGGGATTAATCCTATCCCAGGCTGATGTTGCAAAAGCCCTCCTCTGTCCTTCAGCTGGGCACGGTGGTCTGGCAGGCACAGCCTGATGCAAACATGACTTTGCTCTTACGCTTGCCCAGGCTGTGACAAATCCCAGCACTGCTGGTTACGGGCACAATCCTGGGAGTTGTGTGGACCAGGATACTCACGTGCACTCTAACTCCAAAATGAAGTTGGGTCAACGCAGATAGTCTTGCAACAATCTTGCTGAGCACAAATCCCACGCTGAAAGCTGTTGGTGGTATAGATGCAACTTAGTTTTCCTGCACTGCTGTTCAGTTTGTATGTTACAGCAGATGTCCCTGCTGTGGTCTAACATCAGTAACTCTGTGAAGACAAAGGCTTCAAAAAAACCAAAAAAAATGCAAATTCCTGTGACCAGTAATGCTTGGGGGAAGGCAGAGAAAGTGGAGAGAAACTGCAGAACTTAACCTGGGTTAACTAAACAGACTCTTAAACTCTATTTCAACATAAGACTTCTAACATTACCTGTTTGGCATGTCATAGCCAGGGATAAGAGCCACCACACAGCGCACAGTTAATCACAGAGCCAGCTGCCACCAGATACACTGGGACATAAAGCTTGTAAGGGAGAGCTCTTTCTCTGACATTCTTCATGACACAAGGAGAAAAATGAATAAAGGATGGGAAATCTCAGATGACAGGGCATACGCCAGCCTCTAAAAGGGGCTGAAGTGCAAATTCTTCTGCAGAATGGCTTATGCCATAAGGTCTGGGGTTTTTTTGGTTTTTGGGTTTTTTTACCCCTGACTTTCTATAAAAGTGAAAAGGGTAGCAGTGAACTTAGTCCTTCAGTTCTTTTGATTCTGCCCAAGACAGGTCCCACTGTCTTTTTAATATATCAGTCTTTCTGGAGCACGTGGAACTAAACTAGGCATCTTCTCCATATATCCTTCTGCAGTCATTGACACACTGAAGGCAGATCAATTTAGGCTGTTGGATCCTCCCCTCCTGCCCCAATTGCTACCTTATTTTTCTTGCCCTTATTGCTTGGAGAGTGAATTCTTGACCACAGCATCCTATTTTTGTCTGCTGACATGAACACTGAGGAGCAGCACTGGGATTGGGTCAGCCCTACCTGCTTTCCTCTGAGATTTGTGTGTTCTTAGTGGTTGAGTCCAGACTTGGGACTTTTGGTATCTGCTTTTGGACTTAGCTGTGGTCAAACTTCTGTGTTTCCATCATGTTCCCTTTCAGAAATTCCTCTTGAAAACTAAGCATCTCTGAAAGTCTGCAATGATTCCTTACAGCTCCCTTTTCTGGGTATATCTGCAGGGACCTGAATGAAATGCTGGAGGTAATATAGACTTTTTTGGGACAGCTTCATGGTTAAAGATGCTTGACAGAGACTTGAGAATGCTCTTTCCCCAGCTCTGTGTCACTGACCTTCAGCAAACCATTTTATCTTTCCATTTCCTATCTGTGACAACGATAGAAATGTTCCCTTTCTTTCTCCCTTTGTCTGTCTTATCTATTTATATTTTAAGGTCTTTGGGGCAAGGACTGTCTCTTGACTGTACAAAGGCTGACAGACAAAGGCATTGACCTTATTTTGGATCTCTAAGTGTTAATGTGATAACAGTACCAGAACAGTGGATGAGTGCAAAATAGCAACACAGTCTATTTTGGAACAGAAAGCAAAGTATTTTCCCTTCCTTGTAATAGCTTTTGGGATGTAACAATTAAGGCACCAAATAGAAAGCACATAAGGCTATGTGAAAAACTGCATGTTCTACAAAACACTCTGAAAGAAACTGTTTTGTCAAAATTGAGGTTATCTTCATAGACCTTCTGGGTTTGGGGGGGCTTTTTTTGGGTGGTGGGTGTTTTTGGTTTTGTTTGTTTGGGTTTTTTACTTAAAACAAAACCCAACCCCTGAGAAGGGGAAGACCTGGGACATAAAATGTTTGTAGCTTGCCAAAGCTTTTGAGTTACTTGGTGTGTTGAGGACTCTGGCAACAGCAGCTTTGCCACTGCAGAAAGCTTTCAGGAGTACCTGGTCCACAGCTCCTTGCTTGAGCCAGTGCAACTCTGTGTGGGGCTGACTGCTACCCGACGCTAGTGAAATGTCCCAGATTATTTTCAACCATATAAAAATGTTTTGGGGCAGTTTTGTCTCCTAGAAGAGGTTTTCCTTTTGTTACAGTGCAGAGGAAAAACTTGCAAATCTTGCTAGAAAATGGTGTTCTTCCCCTCGAGAAGGGGACTGTCCTCTCATCTCTGCAGGTAATCTGCTTTTTCACGCAAGCAGGGGAAAAGTGTTAATATGCTGCTCATTAGGAATCTAAAATTTCTGCTGTCCTCTCCTGCATCCTAATCTAAACACATTTCATCTCTTTCTGATACAGAGATGCAAACAAAAATAAAAGTGTTGGTTTTAAAGGTAAACTCAGCAGGAAAGCCTGCTTTCTCTCTTCAGCAGTACATGTGATTTTGACCTCCTAAGACATGACTTTTTGTGTTAATTTAATACTAAATTCCCATTAGATTAAGCACAATCTGAAGACACAATAGGAGAATGGCAGAGGAGGGGAATCCAAGCAGCACTTAATGTCATCTTTACTTGTGCTTCATGCTGAAAGACCAGATCAGGTAGTGAATTATTAATGCTGCAGTCTGGCACATTCATAGGCGTGCAACCTGCCAAAATGTAAAAAGCCCATTGCGAAGGCAGGATATTGGATCCCGTCGGTGCAAACAGGCGTGCTTCCATGTTTGAAAGTTCACAGTGGGAGAATTCAAATCAACCTCTGAGGGTGGCTGCAGATTGAACTCCTCCATTTTTAATTAGCTGCTGCACAGAGGACCTCATGTCAGGAAAAAGTAACACTAAACCCATGGAAATATCCATAATAATTGTCCTACAGATTCGGTCATTGTCGGTGGGGTAAAACATTAACATCCTTTTATCGTGCTTAAGCATTTGCTTGGTTTGGATTTTTTTTCTGCAGTCCAACAACTTTAAAGCCTAATGAGTTAAGAATTGCCCAGGATGATAATGGGGCTGCTAAGGCTCTTTAATGATTGGCATGGCTCATGAAGGGGAGAAACAAAACTGAGGGAGGCTCCCTGGGGAAGGGTGTAAGGCCACAAAGGGTTGAGTGGGCAACTTGGAGAAAGGGACTGTTGCTTTCATACAGTTAGGTGTTTAAAGGAAGACAAACCCTGGCCACAGCTGACTAATTTTGGCTAATTGCAACCTGCATGGGTCAAGGCCTGCAGGCCTTGCTGCTGTTAGGTCAGGGCAGCATCCGTCACCGGCCTCTCCTCCAAACGGCAGCCCATCCGCTGCCCGCAACAATGGATACAAGATGGAAAATTGGCCGAAAACTATTCCTTGAAGAAGATCATGTTGCACCCATTTGTCTTGGTGCTGCTTTCCCGTAGCTGGGGTGGACAATCAAGAAAGTGCACAGGTGGAGCAATCTCATGGGATGTCCTTGCTTTTCCTCCTGCTTCAGGGCCAATTTATCATTGTGGAGTCTTATCTCTTCCCCTTCCATCCTGACTGGATAGCTACCCTTCAACCACTGCCCATCTCCTAGCTGAAATCCTAGTTAAAAACTTTCAGTTGGTGCTGGTAGGTACATGGGCTTTGATCCTCAGCAGGGGTGGCTCCAGTGTGGGGCTTCACTGTGGGAGCAGGGAGTGCAGCTGAGTGATTTGAATTGCCTGTTTGGATTTTTGCTTCCAAACCATGAATAAAAGAGTCTTTCTTTGTAGCAACACTTCCAGAAATGCAGAATCCTCCTACAAAAGGCTGGAGGCGTTTGTGGTGGGTGCATGGATGCGTGGGGTCAGCTATGGTGGGAGGTGTGTGCTGATACCGTGCCTGCTCACTCCTACGGTCTACTGCAACTTGGAGAACTGGTCTAGTTTTAGGCAATAGTTTGTCACTCAAATACATCAATCCTAAATTACATCAATCCTAAAATACATCAGGCAAAAGTATGATTTTGATAACATCTCTGACCATTCACCTTTTCACTCCAAAAGCCAGATCATGCTGCACATGTTTGATACAATTATTACCTGGTAAACACAGTGCATTGACTTGGACACAATGGCTCCTTAATGCCTGTTATGCATTTTTTTTAATAGTAATAATAATAATATTTTGACTGAAGTGCAGGACAGAGGAGAAAAGATGGTTCAAGTGTTCCCAATATAGATCTCATGGTAACCTGAGAATGAGAATTATAGTTAATAAAGAGTTTCAGTCTGTCTTTTTTTAATACTACTGAAATAGTAGTTTAAGGGGGTTTTTGTTTGGTTTGCTTTTTAAAAAGAAATGCCAGATGGACCTGTGAATTTCTCCAACTAACTTTGAACCAAACTCACTTTTCTGCTCCATTTATTGTTCAACTCTAGAAAAGGGGGAGGTTATCTGATGCTCTGGGGTTTCGAAAATGAGGGACATCTAGATCTAGTCATTTCCACCAGCAACTTGCTGTTATTCAGTACAATGTGGGATCGGACAGGGATAATAAATCAGAGCTTTTCTTAAAAATAAACATGAATATGAAGTAAACCTAGAAGAATTTGGATGAAGGGTGTAAAACCTTTCTGAGATTATTGGTGCCTGCTGTTTCCCTTTTCTACACTTGGTTTTTGCTAAGATGTTATTGCCCTCTGACATTTGCAAAAACCAGCAAGTGGAGGAAATGACACTATGGCATTTATTAACCTGCAGTGTGCGTGTTATAAAGAAGAGGTTTCCCTGAGAGTGGGATATAACTACTCTGTGAGAAATAGCCCTTTAGAGCTTACCTGGATGTCAAATACTATAAAAAAAGGCTTTTTATGAAAATAATACCGGGCTGCAATGCAGTTGTGACTACAACATATTACAGCAGTTCTTTAGCCATAAAAGTGTTGTGTGCTCTTCAAGGCTACGTCTGCTTTATTCATAGTTTCAGCTCCAGTTATCTAACTTCCTTACAGCTGAAAGCTGGTGTGCAGGTAAGGATCGTAGCTTCCAGCACTGATCCTTGCACAAGTAATCTGATGTCTTTGAAACGGGATGGTCAATGTACAGTTGTAGAGAGATACGGCTTTCCTTTGACTTGGGCTTTACTCAGTGCTCTCCATTAGATGTTATTCTTGTAATACATTTCAGCTAAGATCAAAGCAACAAAAGTGAAGGGAGAAATGGTTTTGGCTTGAGTTAGGCATTTGAAAAATAAAACAAAATTCTCACATATCTTTTGGGACCTGAGTCAATGGTCTCATTAAAAACAAAGCAGATGAGTGCTGCCTTTGGTGTACCAACTCTTTGGATGTCCAAGACAAAAAAGCATCAAAGTGGACCTGTTTCTCCAGTTCCCTCCTCCAAGGAGGACAGAGATAAATACATTCCCATGGGATGAGCTACAGAAGAGGGCCAGGGTGGAGAAATACATTCATGTCTCTTTCTCCTCATCCTTCAGGCAGCAAGGTCCCATTCCAGGGAAGTTCTGGTGCCAAACCATACCTACAGCTGAGCACCTTCTGGGCAGCCATTAGGTCATAGGACTAACATCTGCCATGTGCGTTCTCTCGCTCCCCTCCAAGTGTGAGACTTTGAGACTTTAAAACAATTGCTACCTTCAATTGTACTAAGAAAAGTCAAAGAAATGTACCTTATGCTTGGAGGTGAAAGGGCTCCAGGAAATTCTGCTCATCCAGGACAGACCTAGAATCCCTCTAATGTAAGGGTAGCAGGATCCTGGACAATGTCAGAGAGGCATTACATGCGAGAGTCGTGCATGTGCTCCTCTTGTCTCACCTACCCAACATGGTGAAAACCTGCAGGGAGACTGCTGGAGGAGGAAATGGGAGGGAGTAGCAGTTTGCTTCATGGTGTTTCTCTTAAAAGACCTTTTCTTCCCACAGAAATTTTTCTTCTGCACGGTTCCCAGGTAACTTGCCGTCAGGGATGGCACTGCTCACATGTTGTTGTCCAAACTGATGAGAACTTGAAATCCCAGTGGGTTTCTTGAAAAACATCAGCAGGTCCTGTGGGCTTTACAAATGAATATTTGTGCAGACTCGTGAGTTAATCTGGTTAATAGAAGTGTGAGAACAGCCTTTTTCACAAAGTGTGGAGGTCAGTAAACCAGCATATAGCAGGAATGAAGGGCTCAGTTCTCCAGAAATACAGGCTGGGTTCCTCCCCCCTCTCCCAGGCCAAAACATTAGTTTTGCTTTACAGTTTGGTCTATTTATTCCCTTTCTCCTCTAAAGCTGATTTTTTTTCTTTCCTTTGTTTTCAAGACTACTTTTGCACTTGACATTTAATAAAGCTTTGGATTTTTTTTCTGTGAAACCTACCCTTTTGCTGATCATGTATACGTAAGTGGAATACAGAAAGTATTTCATACTTCTTGAGTGTGTAGTCACTCATGGAATACATATATATTACCCACTGCCTAGGACATTGATGTATGTGAGCCCTAGGAATGGGGAGTGATCACTTAAAATGAAATTTGAACCAAGTTTCAACTTCCCTTGAGGTTCAAAAGAATGTCAGTCAACTTTAAAGCTGCCTGTTGTTCGTATCACCGCAGCTTTCCTTTCTTTGAGGGGAGAAGAACTGGATGCTCCAGCATTCTCAGAGAGCATGTGCACCTTATGCAATACACCATAGGACTGGGATTGATGAGCAGGACCAAACTGTCTCTGGGATTGGAAAGAACATGGTAGCAGGAGGATTGCCCTGTGTCTGGATGACTTCATGGTGCTGAGAAAAGGGGCTCCTTCACGTGCAAGAGCAGTATTGCATTATGAAAACTTTACTGCATTTGGGACCTGAGCTGGTCTCCTTGAGCTCCTTGCTCTCTGCACTGAGGGTATACCACCATAGCTCTTGTGGTGCTTGGTTCCCTATGCAGCAAACTTGCCCAAATTGCACTTTGGCTTGGCTCATTCATTATTCCTAGCCATGTAATTAAAATTAATCCTGTGAAAACCGTAGTATAGCTGGAAAAAGTATTGCACTAAAATGGGGATGGAAAAGCTGCTTTCTATGGCCGTGCCTCTTCAGTTTGGAGATGAGAAAGCTGAGATGCAGTACGGGAGAGGTTTGCAAGATGATGAAGGTGGTCAGTCAACAGGTTCAAAGGGGAATTTTAAAAAGTCAGGCACAGCAGCTTAATAAATGGACACTAAAATGACTGGGCAGGGATGTGGCTCTGGTATCCCACTTTCATCAGCTTGATGGGTACAAAGGAAAAATGCTGCAGAAAGTGGCCAAGCTCATGTGCTCTCTCTAAATAGCATCTCCTGCTGACGGTGTCAGAGACAGATGACCATCCAGGGCAAGACAGTTTGAGCCAGTAGAGCATTTTTATGTGTTATAAAGCAGCTTTAGGAGTTGTGGAGAAGCAGGACAAGTCTGCATTTAGGACCTGTGCTAGGGGCAAAGACTTTGATGGCAAATCTAGTTTAGCTCAGTCCAAACACCTTTGCTACAGAGCCACACAGAGACGGCAGGTAGATCTCTTTTCCATATGGAGAGCTGCAGGGAAAGGGCAGATGTCATGCTGGTGTCAACCGTTTTATACATTTGGAAACATTCAGGTTTTATATTGAATCAGAACTTTAATTGGCTGATTTTTAATCATGCTGCACACTTGGAAAAATTCACCTTTTTATTAGATTGGCTTTTGTAATTTCTCAGCCCTAGTTGAGGCAGGGGAACCTGTAGCATTGCTTTAGTCTTTCAAATTCACTAGCTCTTCTTATAGAGCCAGAAAATCTGTGTTGCGTATTTGCTGATTTAGGAGTTGAAGTAGCTGGAAGAGGAAAAGAGCAAAACAGAGCAGAGCCTTAAGGTTCATCATTTATCTGAAAAGATGCACATTTATCTGCTTGCTAGAAGTAGCAGTATTTTAAAAGAATCTAAGCATGAAATGATTAATCAAATAGAAAGAAAAGGGTGTTCCAGAGAGTTTGGCAAGGCACGGTTGAGAAACTATGCTTTCTCCCATTGAAATGCAAATACTCCAAAACACAATCCCTTCAAAAGGCCAGCATTATTTGTTTCTGGGGATCCTTGTTATATGCTTATTACCTTTTTTTCTATGACCACTAGCTAGGTAGGGAGTGTTTCTGCCTAAGCACGGCAGTAAGAGAATTAAATTAAAGTCACACAACTGAAGACGCTATGGCTCAATTTACAAACGATTTGCCTCCTTATCATTAGGGATTTTTATGTTATGTCTCTTTTTGCAGACCCAGCCTTCTGACACCAAAATGGCAAAATCCATTTCAGACGTGACAGCTGTAAAGAGCCTGGAGTCAAAATGATTTCGTTTTGTAGACACCTATTAAAAAAAAAAAAGTCTCAAACTGTAGTTGCAATACACTTACGTTTCCCGTCCTTGAGCACCCTTTCTGCAGTGATCTGCTGAGTGCTAGGGAAGGTTTGCCCCAGGTGCTGGTTCAATGGGCTGGGCTTTTGCAGGATTTACAGTGGCTTTCAGGGAAGCCCAGCTGTTAGCACATCTGCAGGTCCTTACAAAGCTTGGTTTTGGAGGTGGAAAAGCAGGGAGAGTGGTCAACATCAGGGCTAATGGGCCAGAAAGGTTTTCAGAATAAGTATCAGCCCCTTGTACAGTGGTTGTGCTCATTGCAGCAGGAGTAAATTAGCTCAGAGTAAAATCCTGGGTTCCCCCAAAACTCAGGGCCAAATGTGTTTTGGACCATACAGTGCCAGAGAGAAGGAAATGGGAGCAATTTGTATCTGTGCTGCTTATGTAGCAGCCGTGGGGCACCACGGAGGAAGAAATGGGATTGGAGGGGATCTTAGCTGAGTCCCGTTGTACACGCCAGGTCTGATCCACAGCTCCGTCAGCGAGGGGGGACTGGGGAGCTGGTTCCTGTGGGTTTCTGATGGAAACTGGATGTTTGCACAGCCTTGCACGTGTTGCACCACTGTCTGTGCCCCGTGATCTCACTGTTTTTTTTTTTTTGTGGGGGACTTGCTGAAGCTGGACCAGATCGATCTGAAATTTTTTGGGCATGGAAAGACAGAAATGAAGGCAACGGGGTTGATTTGGGTTTTTTTGGTTTTCCATTTGACCATCTGGTCCTGAGTCAGTCAGAAAAAATTTTGTTGGTTTTAAGTTTTTAAGTTTTTCAAATTCTTTCTAGAAATGAAGCTTGTCCTCACTTCAAAAATAAAGACATTGTTTCAAAGTAAAACTGACGTATTTTGCTTTGAAAACACAAATATTTTTATTTTATGGAATTTTTTTTTTGCAACCAAACTATATTTCAAATTTAAACAATTTGAATTTGCAGAAAAGTATGCTTTTTGATGGGTAATGCATTCATTTGAAATGCTTGCCCAGCTCCAGATGGCAAATAACACCTCTGGGAGGTAGCTGTGAGGATATACCTTGAAAACACCCACAGAGCTGGCTGCGGGGAGCTGGGGGACATTCAGGGCAAGAGCTTGGGTTCACCCAAGCCCTGTTAACCAGCTCTGAGAGTTAACATATGGGCAGAAGACTGGAGGGGCCAGATGCGGGGACACGTAATTTACTGCCTCGCCTGGGGAGATCGGCCTAACAGGGACTGTGGTTGTGCAGCAGGGGCCAAATTAAAGTCTTTTGTGATGAGAAGTCTGAATTTGACGTGAGGCAGCAGCAGATCCCCATTTTCGCCTCTGGCTCTGAGCTGCCTTTTTTTCTCCCCTGGTTGAAGCTTGTAGCCTCTCTACATGCGGGTAAGCTTTAGTCCCGAACAGGCTTTTATTTCTTTGGGTAAAAGGCCAAAATTAATACAATTTTGTAATAATTTACAGTGACCCAGGGAGGTCTACCATGCCAAAGGCAACAGCATTCACCCACTAACCACCTCGAGTGAGACCCTGGCCCCACCAATGGGAATGGCAGCAATCCCATAACTTTTATGGAGTTGGGCTTTCACCCTGCTGCTCCGTGAATGGAGCTTGGGCGTCTGCATAGGAGGTAATTCTGGGATTAGCACAAAAACTTTTGGGTCCTCCTCCCTGTACTATTTAGGAGACTTTGATCTGGAAGTCCATCAATGACTGTTCTTAGCACAAAGGCGCAAACTTTGCATACGCTTGCTGGTTTAAATGGTAGTTAGCTCCTTTTTTCTTCCTTTCTTTTTTTTTCCTTCCCCATTAGAAAAAATGCAACTGTATAAACTCTGCATGGTTAGAAATCTTCCCATGAGCAAAGCCCTGAAGTGGACTGTATGGTTTTGATCAGGAATAAACTGCATATAAGAAGGCTGGTAATCCAGAGGTCTGGGTGATAATCCTAATTCTCTTGTAGGATTTCTGTGTGATATTAGATAAACCACTTAATGACTCTCTGCCTCTCTTGCCATGGCCGAGAAACTGTGATGAATAATACTCAGCCCATCCACACAAGGGTTGCGAGGCTTAATTGTATAATATTTACAAAGCTCTTTGAAATCCTTCGATGTGAAATGGTATGTAAGTGCTCAAACAGCTTTGTCTATGTAAAGAGTTGCGTATCTCTGGGTGATGGATGCTGGCTAAGCAAGACGTTAATGTGCTGTGTGGCTGCAGAGAGGAGGAGGATGGGGCTTAGCAGGCAGGGCGGGTCTGTGCAGTTGCAATTTGAGGACTTTGTTTCGATGGTCTTGAGTTTAGCTTTGTCTGGAGGGCTCTTCTTCCTCTTGTGCTGTGTAGGATCAGCATTTGTGCTGCCTTTCTATGAAGGGTAATGCTCAGAGACGAGGTGACATTAGCAAAACCTGCGTCTGGTCCTGCTGTGCCGGCAGGGAGCTTGTGTCCATAGTCTCACTTTCACAGCGATGCCGAGTCCTTGCAAACAGAGCCGGGAATGCAATAACAGCAAAACATGCTCCTTTAACCTACTCGGCGCTAGTGTGTAAAATAATACCCCAGATAGGTACCCTGAATGCTTTTATAATTTATTCATTCAACAATTTCTTTTGATGTAGTTAATGCTGTATTTCCCTGGCCAGGGCTGGCATATGAAGCATGAGAAATCCTTATGGACAGATTGCTTTGCCTTTCCGAAAAGAAACTCGTGTTATCTGCCGAGTGGCCTAAATGAGCTGAATCCTCTGGGACGTGCGGCTGGGCCGTGGGGGATGCACTGGCTGTCTGCTGGAGCGCTCAGCCTTGCATTTAACCAGGGAAGGGGCAAAAGAGAGGCCAGTATCCAGGGGATCCTGACCAATTTTATTCAGACCAGTCAGCACCTGGACTGTTCCTTCTCTCCTCCAGGATTTTGAATTTATGTAAATACCAACAAAAAGGAAAAAAAGCACAGGCAAGCTCTCCAGCACACAAGTCTTCACTGGGTTGTATCCATGAAAGCCTCCCTGCTTTATTCCACCTACTCCACTAAGAGACATCACTTCTTTGTACAAAACTTCACTTCTACCCTTAATCACATTTTCTGTCTGCCGTGGTCCTCTTGCAACAGTGAAGTGCAGTAATGAGTGGCTTTCTCCAGTTGAATCTGATGAATTAGACTTCTCATGATTTGGGCCAAATCCTTAAAATGCCAAGCTAGAGGAAACAAAAGGGATGAATGTAAGTCAATGGTTTTGCTTTTGGAGAGACATTTTTATTCTTTGATTTTCATGGCCTGAAGATCTCAAATTCCCAATTCATCCTAATCCACTGAAGAAACTCAAGGTATTTTTAAACAGAGGGGTCCCTGAAGCTATATTTTACCCCCAGAGCAAGAACTCCAAGGGTAAGTGTTAATCTCAATCTGATTTCATGTGCAAAACAGCTGCTTGGATCTCTCGCCTTGCATCTGTCTCAGATGGGGCTGTTTTCTACCACTCTGTTTAGTGCAGCCAGAAAGTTAATTTAGTGCATATTGGGAAATTCCTCAAACGCCATGAGACTTAACACCATTTTTTCCATCAAACCCTTGGAGTTTGTGTTGATATTTAGAGGTGTGAGACTGCAGCGCTGGGGAGTGGAATGTTTCACTAATTTATTGTAGGGAGCTGATCTGGGGTGTTATCTCCATAGACCAAGCTGTTATTGTTTCACTTACAGGCTAAGTGCAATATAATTCAAAGTCACAATGCATTCCCTGTAATGCGAAACCCATAATACTCTCCTGTGGCTGACACCTGAAGTAAAGTATGTGTCTGCCAGCCTCCTTGAATAATTTGCCAGTGTATTCTAATTGGGTTTATACAAGGCCCAAGTTTATTTATAGATGTGTTTTTAAGTGCATTATGCAGTGGTTGGGGTGCTAGTTTGGGAATCGTGGTGTGAGCTCTTGTGCTGACTTTGCTCCTGCCTCTGCTGTGATTTTGGGTGAGTCTGCGATGGCAGAAGCACCTCTGGGTCTTGCAGCCTGAGCAGCCCGGCATTACCCAGCGCGGTCCCCATCGCAGACGGTGGGAAATGCCACTTGGTTTAAATGCGAGTAACATAATCAGAGTTACAGAAACATTAATGTTTCTTCAAGTGCAAGGTCTGGGAAGTCTGGTTATGAGAGAATCGCTCTCTTCAGCTCAGAAGAGGAAATGAGGGTCAAAAAGCACAGAGCTGTTGCTTTGGAGTTCCCAGGGCTCTGTGCAGGGGAAGTTTGCGGGAGGAAAGCAGGAGAGCTTGGCAGAAGGGAGAGGACCCAGCTGGCCTCGTGCAAAAGAAGGGCTTGTTGGTAGAAAGTGATAACAGTTCAGCTCAGCACAAGAGCAGGGAGCTGTGTGGCATTTCAGTATTCCTGACCAACTATTTCAGGCAGATATAACTCGAGCTCAGGTGGCTCCCGCCAGTCCCAGGGCTCCCTGTCATGCTCAGTTCTGGTGCACAGGCTGGGTCTGCGTTAGGAACTGCTACAGAAAATGTGCAACTGCAGCAACAGTCAATAACGGGGGGACGGCTTCAGTGCTCAGGGCACACCGCTGTCTCTGTTATGGCTAATCCGTAAAACAATACGGCTACTGCAGAGATGGAGAAAACTGGGGTAGGAGGTAGATGGGAGATGGGAAAGCAGCAGGAAAATGAGCAGCCTTTGAGCATTCAGATGTGCTCAGTGAAGGCCTGCTGGGCAGGGTCTGGGGTCTGGTACTTACAGCAGTTTTGGCTCCTCTCCAGTGGGTTTGCAGGTGACTGAGAAATGTTCCTGTGATAAATAGTCACATCAAGCCCCTAAACAGTGATGTACTCGGTGGCTGGTGAGGGCAGGGAAGGGCTAAGAGGTTCTGTACACCCTCCCACCTTGCTGCTGGCCCAGACAACAACTGCACAGTGCCCCGATATCATCTGTATCATTGAATCTGTCCAAGAGCCGTGGGCTGGAAGAAGGTCAAGTTTTGACCTTGAGGTTGTTAACTAGGGTATCTCATGCCAGTAGACGAGCTGTAGCATAACTGCACATATGCATGGGTTATATTTTCTTCCTCCCTCCCTCCCTCCCTCCCTCCATAGGATGGCTCCGCTTTTTTTGCAACCCCCCCCCGACTTGTTTTCCCATTAGTCCCCAGGGCAGCATGGAGCAGGTGTAATGCACCCAAAGATGGTTGGGCTTGGGTGTTTCAGGGGTACTATTGCTCCTGCCCTACACAGCAAGATCTCAAACCCCTCTGTCTTGGGACCCAAAAACTGTTTTAGGGCTCAGTCCCGCTGCAACTCTGCTCTGAGGATGGCTGATAGGCTGAGAGCAAGGCAGACAAGCTGTGGAGACACAAAAAGGAGCCTCAAGATCCTGACTTGCATATAAACCAGATCTTGCTTAAAAAGGAGAAAAAAAGCTCGATCCCGCTTGCTGCTTTTTATGGGAATGGAAGAGGTTATTCAGTAACCCGCATGTTCACAAAGGCACTTTTGTTCCTAATAGGTCCTGAAATGTTACGACCTAATGTGTAACTTCATGGTTTACTCATGTAGCAGCATCGAGGTTACTATGTAAGGACATGAAATAGCTGCTTCTTAATGATACTGAAAACCAGCGGCCCCGGCACCTGCTCCAGGGAGGAGGGTATGTGCCAACCTGAGCGTGAAAGCTGCTGCTCCTCCGAGCTCAGGGCAGGGCATAATTGTGCATCGTGCCTGTGAACAGGGCTGGCTGGCTCTTGAAAAATGTGCTCTGTGCAGTGGGCTGGGACAGAGGAGTTCAGCATCCAAAAAGCTGTGATGTGAAGCCACCTGAACGTGCCTGGGACGTGCTGGCAGATGACAAGCATGAATTGGACTCTCCCTGCAGCCAGAGGTGTTGGCTTGTTGAGAAAAATGCAAGCTCCTTACAATTTTAAGGCTTTTTATATTTTTAAGAAGTTGGCTTTAAGCGAAGGAGAGGCATCCCCATCAGAGAAAGGCTTCCTCTACACTGTAGGGAAAACAGTATGGGCAAACTAAACCGGTCCATGGGAGAAAATGCAAGCAAAACTAATGCTTTATCCCCTCCACCAGCCTCCAGAAGCAACACTTGAGCCCTCCTTACTACCTGAAGTTGTGAGTGTCACTGATACTGAGATATTGTTTGTTTTTCTAATCCCAGCAGGGGATTAGTTTGAAGCACAAGGACCAGGAGCCTTCATAATGCTAGACCTAGGCAGTGAAACTGCAGCTGATGCTGTTATTCAACTCAGTAACTGAGTCTTTGAGGAATTATTCTGCATTATTTGCTTCTCTTGTATCGCATGGCAGGAAGCGCCACAGGATAATTACTCACATTAGAAATGCTTCCTTCGGTCTGTTTTGAACATTTCACGTTTCATCTTCCCTCATGCCCTGTGTCAGAGGAGCGTCCCACGGACTGCAGGGCTCTTTCAGGGTGTTACCAGGGACGGGTCTCCCGGAAAGAGCTGAGATAGCCCTAAAATGCTGGTGACAACAGGGCAAAGATCACTGAAGATGGAGACAAGATGATGCTGTCTGGTCTAGTGCCAGATTTTGTACTTTTTCATATTTTACTGAAAATGTCTAATAATAGCCACAGTTTTTTACACCTTTTGGTGGAAAATTTCCTTTCTTAAAGAAGGGAAAGTAGGAAATAAACAAAACAGGTGCAAGGGGGCACAAAACTGCAGAAAAAATAAATTTTGGGCCTTTGCTTTCTTTCTTTTCCTGGACTTACTTTCAAGGATTTTTATGATTTTATTTTAACAAATCCAAGTTTAGAGGAAACACATATTCTCTTAGCTCATTTCCATTCCTGCCCATCCAAACAGGGCTGCACAGACTGGCCTCGTCTTGCCTGGTCAAGGAGCACCGGGACACCACTTGCGATGCGTGGTCAAGTAGTGCCCATCCAGGCTGTGCCCCCGGGTGTCTGGAGATCCGGCATTAGTTCAACATGAGTCTGCTCATCCCTAAGGCAAATTCTTGAATAACACCAAGCAGTGACTTACCCCCAAGTGCAAACTACAGCAAGCGGGATGAGATGAAACATCCCCTTTCTGGTGGCAGCAGTAGTGGTTTTCCAGCCTTTCTCTGCGTAGTTTGTTTCACACAGACGCTACTGACCTTGTTTACTTTTTCCTTTATCTGCCCGGCCTTTCCACAAATATTATTGCATTTGTCAGAATAGACCAATTAAGTGGCCCGAGCCCTTAATGAAAACCTTGACTTTTCTTTAACCTTCCTGAGGAACTGCTCATTAGTGGGAAACAGCACCACTGGCTTGTACGCACAGGTAGAAACTACGCCAAAACCACAGTCAGGCGGGATGGTGCCGGCGCCCAGCAGTGGCAATCCCACTTGTCCCTTTCTTACGGACCCTGATAGCTCAGAAATGGCAAAAATAGACCTTTGGTGCCCTGCAAATGATGTGCACCTGCGAGATCTTTCTAAAGAAATAGCTGAAATAAGTAATT
Source organism: Balaeniceps rex (assembly GCA_013401315.1). NCBI lineage: Eukaryota > Metazoa > Chordata > Aves > Pelecaniformes > Balaenicipitidae > Balaeniceps > Balaeniceps rex. The sequence continues at coordinate 61,566 of VYZW01050649.1, forward strand.
TGCTGAGGAATGACGTCCCTGGGTTTCAGTTCTTTGGAAATAAAGGGATCTCAGTGATGCACAGGGAGGGGGAAACTCCCTTTTGCTTCTCCCCCTTCCTTCTGCTCTGCGCCTCAGTGAGAAAACGAGTCTTTTCATCCTGTGCCACCAGCAAAATTATAAGAAAAGCCTTTTTTTTTCTGCTGCCCAATTTAAGGCTCTGAGTGCTTTGAAAAGTTGGACCCCTAATGGAGAGCACAAGTTTCCTTTACTCACCGCATCTCCAGCTGCTTTAATTTCTTGCACAGGCAGTGGGCTCACAGTCTCTGTCCCTGCTCCCAGCTGTGTTATCACCAAAATCACCAGGTTTCCATTATTTTTATTCCCACCCCAGCAAAAGGCTTAAGGAGCAATAGCAAAACTCAGCCCCCACGTGGAAGTTCTTGCAGCACTATATTGTATTGGCGGCAGGCAGCCATGGCACCGGGGGCCAGTGAGGCATGCCTACTGCTCTGAGATAAAGCATGGGGCCGGCCAGCTGTTTTGCAGGAGAAAGTGGTATTCAAGCACACACACACACACACACACACACCCCCCCCCGGTGCGTTTCTGTGCTCTTACCTTCAGTACCCTTTGCACGTTCCCTCTGCAGTTATATACATCCCTGTATAATACCTGTAATACACTGACTCTTGGGTAGACTTGGAATCTGCAGATATTTACGTGTGTGCTTAGGATGCACCTACACCCACTGCTGAGCATGCGCCTGACTGACACTGCCACCAGGATGTCCGGCTCCAAGATCTTAACTCCTTCTTTTTGTTATCCCAGGTTTGTGTAGCACTGGCCTCTTGCAGCCCCTGAGTCTCATTGTCATTAACTATAAGCTTTGCATTATTTAAGAAAAAAAAAGCATCAAACCCCACATATACGTATTTCACCAAAGAGTCTAAGTGTCTGTGTGAAGGTTCTGGAAGTGTTTCTGACTGAGCACTGTTCATAGTGGTGAGTTTTTTAAATGAAGCTTTTTTTTTTTTTAATTCATTAATACTTGAGAAAATATTTCTTATCTTCCAAGTTGTTTTGAAATCATTTGGAAACAAATAGTTTTGCAAACCTACTAGAGACAAATTTTGGAATAACTAGAATAAATGGGACTGAAGCACACAGCTTCATAAGGCTTATTTTTTTCCTTCCTTTGTCTCCTTGTGCTGCACACAGCAATTGTTCCAGTGGGAAACAGGTGGAGGAAAAATTGAGTTTTCATTGCATTCATTTCTAATTACTACTTTTTACCTCTAATGGGTGTGGATTGCTTAATCTTTGAACTACAGTGTCAAAATATATTTGCAAGATAGATCAAATTAAAATAATTCCTCCCCTCTTCTTTCCAGCATAGTAATAGCTCTTTTTTATTTATGTATCACGGACAGTTTAACATTTAATGTCTCGTGTTGTATTCACATCCCAAATGACCATGTGCTGGGTAGAAGGAGAGGATGAAACAGCAGAAGTTGTGTTGCATTTCTGGATTTGGTGATGCTCTCCAGTACCTGCAAGAGATGACGAATGAGTTATGTGGGGCCAGGTTAACTGTACGGACATTTGCTGGGTGCTCCGTTTACACAGTGCTGTGTTACATGGTGTCTGACAAAGAAACGATGGCACCGAGGGTGGACTTTGGTAACAGACAAACTGCAAACTTGAAACACCACCAGAATTGTCCCAGACTCTGTTACTGAAGTGCAGGATGCTGCTAATAACTGGAGATGGAACCAAAAAATGTACATGTTAATCTTTATAGTCTGTTTTATTTGCATTCATGTGTGGGATCTTGGTTAAAACCTTACATAGTAATAAGCCAAAGCCAAATCTAGGTGTGGTCTTGAGCTGGACCTTGTTTAGATCAAATACAGAGACAGGTACCTGGATTGTGGGGCAGTGTCTAAGCACGGTTACTAGCAAAAGGTGGAGATTTAAGAGGTTTGCCTGTAAGACAGATACAGTCCTGGCCTGACCGTGTGTCCTTCCCAAGAGGCCAGTGGCCCAGGCAGGACACGGCTTTGGAAATGAAAATGTTTTTCATGCAAGATGAGGGCTGAGTTGAGGGACAGTAGATCTCCTTTGAGCTTTGTTTTCTGTCTGCAGATGTAAAGAGCCTCCATTTCTATTTCCTTGGACCTTTTTGGGTTTTCCCAATTTCCTTTCTGGGGCTCTGACCTGCTGCTTTGAGGCTGCATTTGGGAAGTCTCCTAGGTGTTTCTCTGAAATGATTTGCTTTTTATTTCCTGCTCCAGCCCAAGAGGGAGCATTTGGTCAGCAGGCCCAAGAAGTGTCCACCCTTTGTTACTGCTGCCCTCCAAGGCCCCTCAGTAACCACTGCCAGAGAAAGTTGGCCCCCAAGGCTTGAATTACAGTGAAGCCATGGATAGAAAATACACCATGAAATTTTATGGCTCCTGCGAAGGGGCTGCCATCTGCTTTTTCTTTTTTCCCCCTTTTTTTTTTTATAGCCATTCCACAGTCTATTAAACCATTACTGTCTGCTCCCCCACTTCCCGCCAAGGTCTGTGTCCATTTCAAAATACAACACTTTGGATTTCAAAGCAGCCCTTGAGAATTCCCCAGATCATTCGTGCTCTACAGACCTTTACTGATCCTTTTTTTTTTTTAATTGAAATCTACTTGTTCACATACATAGGTACATATTGCTCTGAGCCCCTTGGCCCCTTTCCTCCACTTGCTCTTTCTTCATGCCAAACCAAAAAATCTTGCTGAGATGTGCCTGAACAAGAATCGCTGTGTCTGATTGTGCCTTGCTGGTCCTGCGTAGAGGGATACTCCGAATTTGCAGCCTGAATGACACTTGTCAGGCTCCTCCTGCTACGGGAGGCAAAGGCTGCAGGTACTGGGCTGCTTTGCAAAACAAGCTGCAGGGCTGCGAGTACTTTCCACCCGAAGACTTCGCTGGCTCCAAACATCAAGCGCGAGTCCCAAGTCCTCTGTCTCCTGTTGCTTTCCTGTACCGCTGCTATTGTATCTCCTTGCTGTCGTTGTGTAAAAAGGGAACTGGATTCCACTCGTTTCTGGAAATCGCTTTTGCACATGTTGCGAGGCTTGCTATTTCTTGTGATAGGAGGGTTTTCCTTTCCTTTAAACAGGGTTTCATATCTCCCTCCCCGCAGTTTTTCTTTCTGGAAGGTGGAACAAAACCCCTTCAGCTGTAACAGGTGGGCCCGCGAGCAAAACACGCAGAGACCTCCGGGTGCCCGGTGTCGCTCTGCAGGCTGCAGGGAACACGTGAGGCCGGATCCTGGTGCAAGGCGTTGCTGCCAGTTCCCTCCTTAAACTGATCCATCTCTAAAACAAAACAGCTTTCCGTAGTAAATGTGTCTCTGCAACTTATGAATCTATTGAAAGGGGGTTGCAGGTGCCAGGGGGTCTGATTTTGCCTTTGATTACAAAACAGCTCTCCTGTGGACCCTGACCAGCTGATAAAAAGCACAAACTTTTCTCAAGGTTATCTTTCACCCCATCCCTGTCTCCCCTCTCTGCCAGTCCTGCATTGTACAAATAGCCACAGGTATCCGGCCAGCCTGGGAAGGCTCGGGGCAGTGCTGATCCTGCGGTTACAACGCCAGCAATGTTGCTGACTTCTTTGTAACTCAGTGCAGATGGCTCAGATATACTCTGCTTTTAATGAATTACGCTCTGTAGTTATTTCGAGATGCTGCATGATGGTTTAAGGCCACCTGCAGCATCTTAGGGAGGAGGAGAGTTTCAGTGCTTAGCCAGCAAATTAAAATGCTGTGAGTATTTAATCTCCAAGCTGTGCAAACAGGGCTCTGTACAAGCATCTTGTTGCAAATGCCGCTTCCTCTGTGGCTCCTCCTTTCTATCCACAATTCTTCTCCGAAAGCACGGCTGCCTTTTTGCAGCACAGGTCCATGTCTAGGGTCCGGAGAGCTGAGTAACCGCTAGAGGGAGATGATAATGACTTGTAATATTTGTAATTCTCGTGTTATCTGTAACAAATAACAATTAGCCTTTGCAGCTGCACAGCTGTAATGAGGCTAAAGCCACTCTCCGGGACCTTTCCATACCTGGAGAGGGGAGCTGAGCCAGGACTGCGGGGCCCTTATTTTGGGGAGCATCTTTGGTTTTTTATTAATATAAATCATACAGCCTCACTATAGCACTCTGCGCTTGAACCCCAAATGCAAAACTTGGTTGATGCTCCCATTTAGACTAAACAGGAGTTGTTCATGCTGTCCTCTGAAAAGTTACATGATATATGGGACTAATTTGGTGTTCTTCAGCTTTTCCACCTGGGACAAAAACAGTTTTGGGGGCATCTGTAGTCACAAGCAGAGTACAAGGGTGCCTACATTTCCTCACCCCTGATTTAAGCCAGAATTCAGGGTTTATCTTTAAGGTAAAGGTCACTCTGTGATGCCAGTGGTTAACCAGTAATTTGAAACCTGAAACTGGAATGATAAATACTTCCCACCCCAAAACATGGATCTTGCTTGGTAGTACATGGAAACACACAAAAACATCGGTTTGAAATAAGTTCATATGATTAAAATGAAGAAAACAATTGTTTCCAGTGTGTTCCTCTCGAACACGTTTTTTCTTTTCTTCCATTTTTTCCATCTTTCTCCTGTGATTATAAAAAAAGAAGGAAAGGGATGAAAAGCTAAAAGCAACTGAGTGTGTGTGCGCGTGTGTGTGAGGGAAGGATTGTTGAAAACTGAGACACAGTTTCTTGGTTTGAAACAATGTGAGAATTTTCATTACTTGAATTTAAAAAAAAAAAACCAAACCCCAAGCAAACTGAAACCTCATGTGCAAACTGTCAGATTCTTTCAGAAGCTATTTTTCACTTGAAAGCACTCGCTCATAGAAAGCATTTTGCCCAGCCTTATTATGAACACAAAAGCTGCATCTAATTGGTTTATATGTTGACAGGCATCTTATTACTGAGAATAACAGTGCATGTGCACCCCACCCTCGGCTGCGCCGGGATCGCCCCAGCCACCGTACAGGAGGGAACCGCTGGCCCCTGGCATCTACCAGCAATGGAGATTGGCTGCTGGGAAAGGAGGCAGCAGTTTTGGTGGCTTCATTTCTCATTTTTCCATTGCAAATCAGCTGTTTGTAAATGTAACCTGGGTGCTGGGAATTACAACATTCATCTCATGTGTTGGTGTTTCGTGTCTGCACCTTCAGGGCTCATCGCGGTCCGGCTGGGACATCAGGTGTGCTGCTGGACACTGGACCTGTTAAACAGGGGAGGTTTGGGGCTGAACTGAGTCAACCCAGGGCCTGTTTTGTGAATCCGTCCTGGAGCTGTGGTGTGCAGAGCCCAGAGGCACCATGCTGCCCTGATGTTCCTGGTTTCCTCTCTCTTTAGGTGGTCAGAGTTGACACCTTGAATACTACAATCCTAAATGCAGATGGCATGTAATTGTGTTGACTGAGGGTAGTGACTTTTTGTGCTGGCTGAGGTTTTACCTGGGGATCTCACGAGACACCATAGAAAGGTTTCCTGCTTGCCAAGCACCGGCACGTACCTCACACGCTAATTAAACATTAAGGGGGTTTTCCAGATGTACCTGCACAAGGAAGGCAGCTGAGACCTCAACAGCTTTGGCATATTCAAAAGCCTCTTTGCAAGCCTCTCAGCACCTCTCCGAATCCCTGCTCTCTGCTGGGGTCTGGCAAGTCCCGCTTGGTGGCAACTTGGTGGCCCAGTGCAACCTCCAGATCAGAGTAAATTAGAGCTGGTGTAAACCAACAACAGAAGTCCCATGAGGCCTGGCTCATGAGCACAAGGGCATTTCTCCAAGCCGTTTGAAGGACTTGCTCCCTGGAGGGTTTTGCTGCCCAGGTGGCCGTGCGAGCCTCCTCTGCAAGCTCCACGCGCTTCCAGCTGGTGCAGAATTTCTGCTCCCGGTTCACCTGATCCCCCCCCAGCTCCAGATGATGACCATCTTGGGGGGAAATGACGGGCTGCATGTAAAAGGCCATTGAATGACTGAGAGGTAGATGACAAATGTGTTTGTGCCAAATGTTATTGCCATTGCACAGGTCTCCTTCTTAGGCCATATTCGCAGTATCCCAAGAGCTGCTGTGTATTTAATATATACAGGAAATCAGAAAAACTAGAGACCAACATAGAGTCAGTTGCAGGAGTTACAGATAAACTCGGGACCTTCTTTGCACTGGGGATTTGCTCCAAACCTAACTCCTGGCATGTGAAAGCCTCAGGGGTAAGAAAGGAAAAGTAATGGTTACACCAATCAAGCTTGCTCTTGCTAGAAGCTGTAGTGTAAACTATGCATTCAGATTCATCTCAAAGTGATGCAAAAAGGAATTCGGAGACTTTTCGTTAGCTACAGGGATTGGGCATTTTTAATTAAAACCTACCATCTGATATGAGACAAAGCCTTTGACTTTGCTGGCTTTGCTTTGGTGCAGAGATCAGTGCCTGGCGTTGATGGTGAGCCGCGGCAGCAGCGTGTTTGGGTGAGCTAAGGAACCGGCAGTGCCTGTGCTGCCTGCGGGAACAGCCACCAAACCTGCATGGCTGGGACAGAGCCAAGTGACTTTTTCAGCTGAGCCCCCCCTGCTTGCAGGGCTGGAGTTCAAGACGGGGCTGGGCTGGTCCCCCATGTGGGTGGGTTTCCCTGCCTGGGGAGTTGGGGGCTGGCTCTCTTCAGATGAGGATCAGCAGGTCTGAGTTTCCATCAGCGCGCAGATACAGCCTTGAAGCAGAGCCCTGCTCTGGCCCCTCCTTCAGCTCATCGGCTCTCTGAAGTCCGCAGATGTAGAGCTCTCTCCTCTGCACCTCTGCATCTGCCCGCGTTGCTGTTTCCACGGCTGGGTTGCATGTTACTAACATCTGTCAACCCCGGTTAGTCTTTAATTGCTCTTGGGGCTCTGTGTCGGAAGGAAAAGCATGGCTAAATTGCACGTGAAGTGACTGCAGGACTGAGCAGAGGAGTCAATGCACTCAAAGGTAAAGAAGTTGAGCTTTGCAGCTGGGAGGAATGCTCCAACTTATCTTTTATAGGGAATTTAGCAGCTAGTAGGTTCCTAGGTTATAGTCCTGCTTCGTCTGTTTTGATCCTTTAGCCCAGAAGCCCAGGGTGATGCCCCCTGCATGGACTGGGAATGTTACAGGGCAAAGCCAAATCCCTTGTTTAGGCACTGGTTTTTCTTTTTTCTTTTCTTTAAACCAAAGCATCTGTCTCTTTTCATGATGCCTTGCCCAGTTAACACCATCCAGAACAGACACTGAGAATCTGCAGCACCACTAGGCACCAAGGAACAAACGGGTTGTGTGAGAAGAGGGCCCGAAGCCACCAAGGGACTGTCATCCCCCCCGAGAGCTCAGGCAAAATGCGGGGCTTTCTTGCAAAGCTGGGATGTGCTGGAAAGGGCTCCTGCTTTGCTAAAGAAAACTTGCCCCATCTCCTAATGTGGGAGAGGGAAATGTCTGCTAGGGCAGCGAGGAATGACTTCTGGAAAAAAAAAAAAGATGGGATTTATTTAGAAAGGGCTGGAAAATGTCACAAGACATAACAGTATTTACAGCCAGGCAGTTCTCGGCTTCCCAAGACCAGGGAGGGGAGGAAGAGGCAGACAAGTAAAATGCTCTGTGCACGCATCTTTGCTGTATTTGTAAATGAGAGGAATCAGCAGAAATCTTACCTGGAAGTGTGCACTGGCACAGCCTGAAGCCCATGATATGAAATTCAGATGAGCAGCGGAAGGGGCTGTCAAAACATGTAGGTGTTTCTGCATCCCAGTGAAGACTGACACTGCCCAGCTCCAACGCCGAAAATGATCCAGGGGAGCTGTGAACCTACAACCACCTGGACCGTCTGCAACACAGGGACTCTTTTTGTGCAAAAAAACATGCCTTTTGTTTATAAAATATATATAAATATTTGCTGGCATATGCTCGACTGCACAATGAAGATGTGTTGTACTACTTATGTCTATTACCCTTTAAGCCCCGGATCATGTCCACTGCCAGTCACACACTCTCTGAGCAGGAGCAGACATGGTCTGGCAGAGCACTCACATTTAATAAAACGATGGATTTTTGCACCAGGCTCACACGCGCTTGTCAGACGTTCCACAGCGCTGGAGCACGCGTGGTGCTGTGAATGCCATGTGGCGTTCCCAAGGCTGTGGTATCTTTTAAAATCAGTCAAACGTGGCCTTGATATAATAGCCAGCAGCAAAGCTTGCCAAGGATTTTGCTGCTGAAGGGGTTTCAGTAGAAAAAACATGCTTCCCACAAAATCAGGACTTTGATTAAAAAACAAATTTCCATCAGGAAAAACATACCAGCATCTTTCACTCAGGGTTTAGTGAAACATTTCATTTCTTAAATAGAATGGAAAAATTTCAGTTCAAGAGTAATTCATGTTTACTGCTTGAGAGCTGCCCCTTGACCTGAAATATGTCCCTGAGGACATGCCTCGGTTTTGCTGCTGTGGGAGCGGCTGGGGCATGGCCTGGGCAGGACACCTGGCTGAAAGAGGACACAAAGCAGAGGGCGTCATTACCTGTATGAGTGTGATTTGAGGCTGAACTGACCAAAACAGGCAGTGAAACGGAAATTCTGATTTTTGAGCAGACTTAGTTATTAGTAAAGCCCCAAACATATTTGCAGAATAGTAACAATTTCAAACTCCCGGGCAGAGAAACTGGTGTTTAATTAGAATTATTTACTCGTGGAGATGGGGGAGGTGTGTGCGGGCATGAGTTTATAGTGACAAAGAGAGCCCTTAACGCCGCAGGAGATCTATGCTATAAGGACCTCTGGTCTCTGGTAGGATTTCTCACCTAATGTTAACCTCTAGGAGTGAAACAAGAGGATGTTTTCCTTCAGGCTGCTGAGGGGAATGCTACCCTGGAAAATTTTTAATTTTAGGTGTTGAAATTCAGCTATTTCCTGTGCTATACATTTGTGTGACATATACATGACATAATTGAAACTTCTGGAAACTCTTATAAAGTTAACCCCCCCCCCCCAATGTCATACAAATTGGAAAGCTGTTTGGAAAGTTGTTTTAAATAGCGTGTGGGATGTGAAATTAATGTATGCAGGTATAAAATCCTTGTTGGTGAAGCCGAGGCGTTAGGTGTTCCTCAGCCTGGCTATTTCTCGTTATGGTCAAATACTGCTTTACGCCAAGGCTCTGTTTGTGCGGCTGAGACCTTGCCTATAAATCAGCGATAAAACAAGGCCTTTGGTGTAAACGAACGTTTCTTCTTTCCTTGTTCCCACTGACAAAATATTCGCTACGATCCTTGCCTGAGTGCATGCCTAACTGTGCTCTCCAATTAGCCTGCTAATTAGACCCCCGGTATCTGTTTAGATTATTAATGGAGCTGAAAGTCTTTTTAAAGGAACATTAGATATAGCTGAAAAGATAGCTTTGGGGGATAGAAGATACTGTAAGCGTGGGTCACGTTTTCTGCTTTGCTGTGCTGAGTTGTGGAGACGTTTGTTTAGAAATCTGCTGTGCTGGGGGTCTGGTGGGGTGGAACGGCTCCCCATGTGCATGGTACTGGTGCTGGTGGGAGGGAGATTTGATGGGAGAAGTGGTTTTTCAGGGGGATCAGTCCTAGCTGGAAAAGAGACACATGTGGGAGAAGGAACTTTCCATTAGGTAATATGCTAACAGGGAAGCGGAGCTGGATTTTTTAGAGCCCCATTTTAAAATAGAATGTTTCAGGTAGTTCCAACAAAACGAAACATTCCTTTTTGGCTTAAACTAGTCCAAAAGGAAATGTTTCATTTTGATTTGCCAGATGAAAAATTCAATTTGGTTGGGGAAAAAAAAAGAGCGTTTCCCACGACATAGTTTAGCTTTGTAGAAATGTTATTTTCTATCAGAAAAAACCAACTCCAGTAGAAAGTTCCCAGCTGACTCCTGGTGCAACCTGTTCTGGCTGCCGGGGAGGAACAGCGGGACTGGCTTTTGCATCGTTCAAGGCTTACCCTTTCCCTTTGATCGATGCTGATTCACTTCCTACCAGTGGGTGCTTTGCCGCCTGGAACACTCAATTCTATGTGCTTTCACTCCTTGCTGCTTTTTGTTTTGGGGAAAGTGGCTATAAGCTTTTAGCATCCCAGCAGGCATGGAGAAAGGCTCTTTTTACAAGTTCCCACTTGGCCTGAAACGAGTCTGGCTTTTCTTTTCCCGGGGCTCACCCTGAAGGGAAAAAAACCAGCTCTTTCTGACCCGGTGCCCCCAGAGTTATCTTTGTTTGGACTGCACAGTGTGCCTTTATCAGGCTTCGGGCAGACTGTGCCACCTCTGCTCGCACATGTGACATGGGGCAGCAGGAGGCACGTTCTGTGCTGAGCAAGGACAAACTGCCTGTTCATCACCAACAAAAAAGGACCTTCTTTCTCAGTGACCCTCAAAGAAAAACACGGCTTCACCCCTGGTACAGCTGCCTTGTGGGTGGCATTCTCTCTCAGCACCCTGGCACTGCCATGGGTTCCCAGGTGGCTTTGGGTGGTGGACAGCACGCTCACAGGCAGTAGAAAAAAGGGGTTGGACATCAGAAGAAAGTCTTGGGCATGTTTGACACCGGCCACTCCCTTGTCTTGTTCTTGTCTTCATGTGCTTGGTCTTATGACGGGTGCAGGCACCCATACCTCACCCCCCGTGGTGGGTGCAGACCAAAGTCAATCACAGCCCCCAGCCTCAGGATCTACCCTGAAGACCCCACAGCTCTATGCTGCAGTTGGGGGGTTTGTCTTCAATGGTCCTCTTGGAAGCAAATGGCCAAATGGGCTCTGCCCAGCCCGCAGCCATGGACATCGGCTGGTTGGCAGAGTGAGCAGTCATCTGGGTCCATCGCTGGAATTGCAGGAGGGAGAAGGGAGCCTGCAGCTGGGTGTTGGCAGAGCATGATGCGGGTGACAAACACATGAGCTCACCCAGCATGAGGCCTCTCTCAAGGCAGCATCAGCAGCCCAGCAGGAATATTTAAGGTCCATAGGGTACCGCTGGCTCTCCATAGCCCCATGGGGCTACGGGACAGGGATACTGGGGGAAGAGGGGCTTGGGCACAGCTCTAAGCTACATTTAGCAAGCTGTCTGTGGCTTTTCAAACTGAGGGGTCCAAACTGTGTGGATGCAATCTTAAGTTGAGCAGCAAAGGAAAATGCAGAGAAAGCTGGAAAGTTTCAATCCAGCCTTGTTGGTTTGTTTTAATAAAAAAACCCCAAATCTTCTTATCAGCAGGCCACACATTTTATTCGCAAACTTACATTTTTTATCTACAGTGATGAAGTTTTGTTAAAAGAGAAAGAATCTGGTTTTGTTTGGGGGCAATGAAGAACTGGGCTTTTGGGGTTTTTTCGGCTTAAAATTGCAATATTCTGGGGATCCTCTGCAGAGCAAGCCCCAAACAGCACCAGATCTAGATGAGGTTTGGAGAGTGCCAAGATCCCTGAAGGAGCGTGAGATATTTCAGCGTTCAGATCTGAAGAGAAGTCCTGCCTTTGCTCCTCAGCCTTTACTTTTATTAGGCCAGGCTTTTCTGTGCTTATAATGAAGAAAAATTGAGCAGGATTTTTGGGGGGAGGAGGGGGTGAAGATATTAATAGAAATGTGGCTTTGGTCTGGCACAATGTGCTGCAGTCTACTGGCATATGGTGAACTGTCTTAAGACCTAATAGGAAATAAATTGCTTATGGGGGTGCTGCTGAGGACTAACAGGAGGTCTGGTTGTTTAGAAGACCGATGGGACTATCCCAAGGGCAGCTCTTATCGGGAAGGGGAGGTTGTTACAGCAAACACTGGGTTTCTTGTCAGTCCAGAGTGCACATCCCTTGCAGCAAAATTAACAGTACAAATTGTCCTGGTCATGAATTGAAGGACACTGACCTGGGAGGTGGCGTTTACAGTACACAGCATCTCTCCAAGGCCTCGCTGATAGAGATGTTTGGGCTTGTTTTGTCTGTGACTAACTCACTTTCTCCTCTTTGACCCCTTCCTGAGAGTCCAGCAGCTTCACCCTGACTCCTTCTCTTTGACTTCATTTTTTCAGTTCAGGAATTCATGCCTCTGACACCTTTTTATCAGAGATAATTTTACCTGGTTTGTTCTGCGTTGGGCAAGAACTGCACAACTCATCCGTGAACCAGCGTGATGGCCAAAACACTGATTGAAACCCACATGTTTCCAAAACAACCTTTTTGTTTATCTTGCCTCTGTGTTGCCTGTGTTACCCTCCCGTTCACAACTGGAAGGCTTCGTGCCAAAATACCTTGAGCAACTTGCTTTACGAAATGTTGCATTTTAGAAGCAAGGTGTGATCGTATGTGAACAAAAGCCAGATCTCAGGAAATGTTCAGGCTGACATCTTTTACCATGAATAGCACGATTTTAAATTGAAATTGGTTTTGGCAAAAGGTTATTAGTAGCAAGTTGAAAGCGATAAAGTCGAGTATAGAAAAATCCCAGCAGTTTTGTTTGGCAATGCTAATCAAACCTGCACTTTGTCCCAGTTCTCCCAGGCAGCCTGTGGATGGACTTCAGCCTCCAAAGAAAGACCTGTGGTCACCACTTTTAGTTCCTATTTTTTTAAACTTGGAAAATAGGCTTGATTTGCAGGAAACGTGCTGACATTTCAGCAATTATTTCACTTGAAGATGGGCCCCTCTGTCAGCATGTGGGAGAATACAGGCAGTGAACTAGAGTTTCCATTAATTTCTAAGGTTTTTTGGTGTTTTCCCTGCTCCATGTTAAAAGGAGTTTTATTGAGAGCTAGAATCATAGAATCATAGAATCTTAGAATGCTTTGGGTTGGAAGGGACCTTTAGAGGTCATCTAGTCCAACCCCCCTGCACTGAGCAGGGACATCTTTAACCAGATCAGGTTGCTCAGAGCCCCGTCCAACCTGACCTTGAATGTTTCCAGGGATGGGGCCTCCACTACCTCTCTGGGCAACCTGTGCCAGTGCTTCACCACCCTCATTGTAAAAAATTTTTCCTTATATCTAGCCTAAATCTCCCCTCCTTTAGTTTAAAACCATTAGTCCTTGTCCTGTCACAACAGGCCTTGCTAAAAAGACTGTCCCCATCTTTCCTATAGGCCCCCTTTAAGTACTGAAAGGCCGCAATAAGGTCTCCCCGCAGCCTTCCCTTCTCCAGGCTGAACAGCCCCAACTCTCTCAGCCTGTCCTCGTAGGAGAGGTGCTCCAGCCCTCGGATCATTTTTGTGGCCCTCTTCTGGACCCGCTCCAACAGCTCCATGTCCTTCTTGTGCTGAGGGCTCCAGAGCTGGACGCAGTACTCCAGGTGGGGTCTCACCAGAGCAGAGTAGAGGGGCAGAATCACCTCCCTCGACCTGCTGGCCACGCTTCTTTTGATGCAGCCCAGGATACGGTTGGCCTTCTGGGCTGCAAGTGCACACTGTTGGCTCATGTCCAGCAATTTTCAGAATTGCTTCTCTGAGCCAGGTTGAAGATGATTGATTTCCCTGACCAGTGCTGTATAATGAAGGTAATGTTTGTGTCCTTCTACCTTAGATTCCCCTACCCAAGCTGTAAGAAGGTGGCCTTTGGCATGAGCTCAGATCTCAGATGCATGCCCCCACATCTGCAGACACAGGCTTTAAATGCTTTGCTTCCTCCATTCAGTGCCTGGGAAAAAAACCCCAAGAAACATCTCCAGACATGAACCTCACTGCACTGAAGAGTCAAAGCAACACGCTCCGGGATTTGCAGAGCCCTTTGCAGAGCCTGCTTGCCCCCAGCAAGCCATCGTGCAATGACAGGAGCTTCGTGTGGCCGGTCCCACCCTCCCTTCCACCCGTACGTTGCTGTGAGTTTCATGCAAAACCTCCTTTGCCCCGCAGTGAGGTACACCCACAGCAAAAGCTGGGCACGCAGGAGGGAGCTGGGCGTGGGTCCGCCCCGGCATCTTTGGCTTGAGCACAGGCTGCGGTGTGGCATGTCACTGCCACAAGACTCGCGTTTCTGGGGCCACACATGCAGCAGGGAGGAGGTAGGGCTGCTGCGGCTGCTGTTTCCCTTGGCAGAGGCACTGCCCGTTTGTTTGTCCTCCCTATTGTTTGTGCACAGGAACCGCACAAGGAGCCACAGGGCTGAGCTGGGGAGAGCTGCCCTCCTTCAGCCATGGGCACGTAAATCAGCCGTGGGGATGCTGTATCTGGGCTCTCCTGGCGTCGTGTGAGCAGGAGTGCTTACTCTGGGCTGACACTTCCGTGCTGGACGGGACGTTTGCAGCTCTTGGTGATCGTGATCAGATGGAGACCTGGTGGAAATGTGCAGAGCTCACATGGTGAGAGCTGTGCTTGTTTACTCTGAGGCTGAATTCAGCCCTCGGCTGCTTGTTCCTCCTGTTGAACAGGATTGCAATGTTCTTCCCAAACACTGTAACTAGATCAGCCTGAGGAGAGGGCCTTGTTCAGCACTCCAGATTTCTATCTGTCTTTTTTTTCCTTGCTTTTTTTCTTTTTCCAAAGATGAATCCTTTATTTAAGCTCTCCCCAGAAGCCTGGAAAAAAACAAAGGCCTGGATCTGTTTCACAAACCCTAGTCCTTTGCCTAAACACCTTTCAGCCACATATTATAAGCAGATCACCTCTGTGGTTAAGAAGAGATGTGTCTTTTCCAGCGTTGCCTTAAGCACAGATACTCACGAGGTGGTGTGGGTCCAGGCCATGAATGGGCAGTAGGCTGCAGTCCCATATGAGGGGTTTGGATGTGAAAGCAATTTCTTGTGAATCACTTAAGATGCAAATCCTCCCCTTTGGATGGATCTTGGGCTCTGAACCTGAGGATGGTCCTCCCATCCCCAGCTCTTTTGCCTTCCCTGGAGGTATGCCTGGTTTCTGCACGGGTGTGTGAGCATGAAATGATTGGAGTATAGGGATAGGGCCTCAGTTCAAAACCTGACCTCTGATGCTTCTCTAAATGTAATTTCTCAGCCTGTTCCCAAACCCTAAGTGCCTCTTGTTGCATGTTGTGTTGATGAGAAAATCCTAAATCCCGGAGTGGGAGGCTGACAAAGGTGGAGGTCTGGGATGGGAGCCGGATGGCGGTGGTGGATGAGCAAGGATGTTATGAAGCACATTCTCATAATGTAATCTGGCCAGTGAGAGGGAGAATGAATCAATGTCACCTTGAGTAAGCATGGAGATCAGCCTGGCCACATTCCTGAGATAGCTGTGTGAAGATCTGACACTGTTATTCATGGGATACTTAAAACAGAGTCCAGAACCAAGGGTGTAACCCAACCTCAGGAGCAGCGGGAACATGAATAAGATCAAGGTCATCTCAGGAGGTTGCAAAAGAGAAGGTCAGACCTGGTTCAGCAAGTGCAGAGCAGCTCAGGTTAATTCCTCTGTCATGTCCATGTCTGCGAAAGCAACTGCTGTTGCTCAGCCTTGGCAGTCTGCCTTGCAGAGCCCCCTTTTCTCCAGAGATCATCTGCTGGAAGACGGGCATGAGATGAGCAGGATCTGCAGTAACTCTGGGAGAGGAATAGTCTCTTTGTGCTCTTTGCATGGTGCCAAGCACGGTAGGTGTCTAGGAAAGCCCCAGCCAAATGGCCACGGGGACGGACTACTCCATACTTTCCCAAATTTTGGATCTTTCTGTGTAACATATTCTGCCAGGATGTGGCTGGAGTGGAGTTACTGAGGGGGAGGGGGGGTCCCTAAGCAGGGTCCTAGGAGCTACTCTGGAGCTCACAGGGCCATTGGTCCTGCTTAGGACAGGAAGACTTGGGCAACAGCCTCCACCTGGGTCCCTCCACATCACCTCCCATGAAGGCTATCAGTTAAAGTTCACAGTTCAGTCCCAGTTGAAAGGGCTGATAAATACCTTTTGCTCTGCTAATACAATGAAGTCCTCTCAGCCCCACTAAATGCTTCCAGAGTGCTTTGTTGCTTATGGGGGTGGGGGGAAAACCCAGCCCGTTTCTAATTGTCACGTTCGAGTCTTGTGCAGGCAGAGATGCATTCCATATGGCAACAGGATCTGAGCTGCCCGGCTTGGCACAGCCAAGCAGTTGATGGGAAAATGATACATTTAATTGTATGGATGTCATAGTACTGGAGTCATTTTCTTAATCCTGGAGTTGGAAATAAATACAAAAAAATAACGAATATACAGTTGGCTGGGGATGATTCAGAGTATTCATGCTTTCCTTCGTTGTGAGGGGTTGAAGGGCAAACATATGGAGGAGGTTCTCATTTTCAGGCTGAACAGGACATATCTAAGCTGGTTGTAAGTTTGCTGGGTTGTGCTAATGGAGATTTCAGCCAGCTGAAAATTTGGCCCTATGTTATGAAATGGGATTCCAGAGTCTCTTCTTACTTTCAAGGAAGCACTTTTTGATGTATGGATTTGGAGTATGAAACCCAAGTAAGGGAGAGCTGCCCTGGGCCCAGAGCTGATTCCTTCTTCTGCTCGTGGTCAATGCAAGGTCTTTACTTTTCCCTGAAAATCTCATGTTTTGATCAGCTCCTGGTGCCTGCTGGAAACGGCTGCAGTGCGTCCTACGTAAGAGCCACATCTTTCTGTTTTGCAGGCTTCTCCTCGTGCTCTGTATGTCTGTGGTTTCTCCTATCCTCCACACACAGCACTGTAGCACCCATCTGCTGGGGTTACTTGCTGGCAGTACCTATTCTTGGAGTCAGAGGACAGCAGGACAGCCTCACCATGGAGGTAGTTATGTATAGGTGAAAACCAAAGTCCATATGGTGGGGCAGGCACACTGCTGTACCGGTGTACCATGAAGCAGTGCTTTGTGAGGGCACAGAGAAGAGTTTAGGCATGGGAACAGAGCTGTCAAACCCAGCATCTTATGCCTGACTGCCAGTACCCAGCACTGCTGCACATTTGTTGGGGGTTTCCTACACAGATGTGAGGTGTGGGGCTCGTGTCCAGCCTCTCTGGAGGCTGATGTGCAGCCAGCACCGCTTGTGATACACTTGTGGTAAGGCCAGCACTTACCAGAAGTGTTGGATCTACCACAAACATACTGTGTGTTGGGTTTGCACATGCCTTGCTAGTCATCAGCCTGGCTGGAAACACTCCATATCTGCTCCAACCAGGAATCCTGGAAAACCAGAAACACAGGTAAACCCCTCACCCCCAAATCTCCAAGGAGAAATGTCCAGGAAAACCTGAAAAATTTAGTCTCCCAAAACTGCTGCTTCTGCCAGACAAAGATGTAAAATTCCTAGTGAAAGCAGCAAGGCGGTTATCTGTAACCCACAGTAATTTCAGCTTGGTTTCTAATAGCGATTTCTTTGAGCTCTGGAGTGTGAGGTTTAACTTTACTTCCAAGCTGCTTATTACACTAAATACTCCTGATATCTGTACCAACATCCTACCCAGGTTTTGAGACAATTAATAGCCTTGGCTTTTGCCAGCAGTGATAATAGAAATAGCTTGCTCTGACTTAAGGCTCTCAGGTCACTCCAAAGTACCCTCTCTATCAGAAGTGGATCAGGAGCTTACAAAAGGATGGGGAGGGAGGTTACACATGCATCTCAGCCTGTGCTGTTATCTCCATGAGCCACACTCTTCATTATTCATATTCAGCCACAGATCTCACCAATTTGTGGCCCAGAAGGTGCTCTGCATGTACCTGGTCAAAATTCGGGCTGAATTTGCCACAGTGAGCAAGGCAGCCGCTGCTGGGAGTCTCCTGGATGTCCCGCTTTGAGAGGGGCCAGGGCTTCTGACAATAATATCGATGACCCACCTTCTCTTCTGCTACCAAGCGCTTCATATTCATCCACCTGGATTCATTCTGCTCTAGATCCTTGGGGCTGTTCCCTGGGAATAGTGAATGACATGGCTCTCATTCGTTCCCTTTCGGAAGTCCTCCCATTTGGTACTGACTCTATTTAATATTTCATTTTACATTTTCATAGCTAGGCACTTATAGACATTAATTATTAAATGGCCACATTTCTTGAAATAAATGTATAGATAAAGACAGCTGCTGGTGTTTTCTAAAGGAGGTGTTCACTAATCGGGATATACTGTTCTTACAACTTTCAAATAAAAATCTCAAAGGCCCCTTTTTTTGTTCAGTATTTTCAAAGCCTCACTTTCTTGTTCAGTGCAGGATGGCACCTTCAAAAGCACTTAGTGTTGATCTAACCTTGTTCTCACTGCAGTCCCTAAGAAAATAGAGCTGAGCCATTTCGAAAACCCTCCCCTTGCCCCCCTGGATCCAGTACTGTAGCAATATTCCCAAGCTTTTAACTGCAGCTACAACAGCAGGAAAAGCTTGATTTTTAGCCTCATTTCTATTAATCTGGAGCAATTCTGTAGCCTCAGTGGAGTTGCTCTGGAAGCACAAGGCGTATGAAGGCAAAGTATGATTTTCTCCAGCTAACTAAAGATTTTGTCTTCTCCCCTCTCCCAATCAGATGGCTTAGGCCAAGCTCAGGGCTCAGGTGACCAACGCGGGAGCAGGTGGTGGGACAAGCACTGTTCAACGTCGGTGTGTGTGGATGTGTTTTTCACATAGATGGAGGATAAGAGGAGGCTGGGCGTGGAGGAGACTCGCCAGTGAGATGGGAAATCTCAGCACGCCAGCATCAAAAGGCAGGTGATCTGAATATTGCTCTCAAACACGAATTCCCCACTTAATTTTTGTGACTGCTGTGATTCCTCTGTTTTGGGGGGTTGGGTGCACATTTGAGGCTCCTTACTGTCTGGAGTGGTTGGACTATGGCTCCCTCTACCATCAGTGGAGGGGGAGCTGCCCGGGTCGGCGCAGCAGACAGTCTGACATGGCCCCACAGTACCAGCTGCAGTGTACACGCTGCATACCACCATTAAGATATCTTTAGTTTGAAGAAAGGCAGCTTCACTTCCTCTTAATAATTGATATTACTCAGATCTTTGAGACTGAGAGAAAGCAAGGCAGCCTGGTGTACCTGTCTCCCCAAACTCGGTGTCCTCTCCTCCTAGTGACGTTTCTCCTTGGATCTCCAGCCAGCCTCACTGGATGTTGCCTTTGTAACTGCAGACATCTTGTACCTTGCAGTTGGAAAGAATGTGCATCTTTTGAGGGGGAATCAGAGCAGGTCCTGGCGGCTGGAGGAGACATCTCAAAAGCTTTCCTGGAATACCAAGTTCACCATGAGCAGTCAACCTCCTTTCATTAGTCCCAACAAGATCGAGCAGGATGGATTTGCTCATGGGTGGAGCTGGAAGAAAGTAATAAGCTCCTCTTAATGAAGAAAGCGTTTTGGTTTGCTGTGTCTGGCAGACTGTTTTCATCTTTTGTACTTCTGGTAGTTGGCATCCCGGGCAAGACTGAGGGACTTCAGTTTGGGAGTGGTAGGCATGCACTCAATTTGCTGCCTACCACTGGCAGAGGATCAAGGCTGGAATTTTCATTACACTTGCTTTGCCTGCCAGAAAGAAGCACTTTGATTTAATTCTGGTGGCTTCTTGTTCAATGCCAAGCTTGGAATGTGATGCTCTGATGTCTTCCAGCTTCTTAAAGTAACCACAATGTCCCGCCGAGGAAATATATATTTATACAATAGAGGAATTGCATTTAAGTATGGAGTCACTTTATTAACAGCTATTGCACGCCATGCTATAGGTGGATACTATGGTTCGGAATATAAGACTGGCTCCTTTCGTAATCCTATGTACCAAGCCCTGATATGATCATAAATTCATGATTCCTCAGTAACTATTCTTGGAAGGCTCATCTTGTTAAAAAGCAGTCACCATGTCGCTATCCCTGGAAGAGGATAAGGGATGCTAACAGAGCTGATCGAATACTTTCTGGCATAAACGTCCTTTAAGAAGGAAGATTGTGCTTTTGACAAGATGACATTTTCCTACAGAAAGCATCTGCTAGCCTCAAAATGTTGCTTTCTTGCCAAAAGAATACCTCAAAACCCAATTGTGTTATTTTTTGGACAAAAATCCAAAAGCTTTGGGGTTTTGGCAACAGATTTCAAGGATTCAACTGAAAAAAAAATGTTTTGTTTTCCAAAAACCAAGAGGCCCAAACATTTTTTTTTCTTTTTAGTTCTGTTTAAAAATTAAGGAAAAATGTGACTATGTTTTCCATGTGATGGAGGGGACCCTCTTTCAAACCAGCTCTAGATGCTCGCAGAAAATGATTGTTAGTGGGTAGTTAACTACAGCAAAGTTCTGTCATAAATCATGTGCAAAGGCAGTAGCTGTCGTCAGAAGGAGTTCAGTCAAAAATCAAACCTTTTTGCAGAGTCATTGGATTTTGTTTCAGCTTAACACTTTGCTGTTTCTCATACCAGTACCTGAGCAGTTGCACTGTCTCCTGCTCCTCTTGGTGTCATCAACAGAGGAATGAATGTGGACCTTTACACTAAAAGTGCTGTGTGGGGTGTGATGGGCTGGAGGGAGCATGGAGGAAGGGAACCCATGAACCTGGAGCTGAAAATGAGAGAAGAGTGTGAAAAAGGGCCACACATTTAAAATGAGACTGAGGGGACAGATCTTCTGTCCAAAGGTCTTCTGACCTGGGATATGGGAGAACATGTGGGAACCCATACAGGTTGTGCAATTGCTAGAAGCCAACCTACAAGCTTTTTCTTCCTTGCAGCTCTCTCTGAGACAGTTTGTGCTGATCCAATATGGGAGGAACAGATGAAATAGGAGGCAGAAAGAAATTCTGAAAATGTCTGGGGTCATGAGAAGTTTCATGTTTGATAGGGCTCACACATCTGGTATGTGGACTGTCATTTCCATTCATTTTGTATTGACTGTTATATTATACCACAATATTAATGTATTAATATATTAATAGAATGTCAACATTTATATATAATACAATTAGTGTTTTAATATAAAAGTCAAAATGAAATGAATCAACACGACATTTGAAACAAAATCTTTTGACACTGTTGAAATGAAATAAGAAAGAGGTTTTACCCATCCTGCTCCCCCGCCCCCTCCCACTTCGTTGCCAGCTGTTTCATTCCAGATGTGGTAGTCAAACTTCGCTTGGTCTAATGGTCACATTTGATAAGAAGGTCGGCTCAGTGCTGACCACATTTAAGTCACTTTCCTTAGAGAAGCATGTGTAGCTCTCGCTTGAACTTGATCTCAACGTACTAAACAAATAGGTCGGAGATGTCTGTTTTTCTGTGTGTTTTCTCTCTTGAAGTATGACTAGCCTGTACTCAGACAGGACAGCAGGCAGTGCCTAGACTTCTTCCTATTAAATGGTGATCCAGAAAGATCAAACTTTATGCATGATTTCCTTTCTCTCCTGACCTCATGCCCCTAATTTCTTCCCCAAAACTCCATTTGTATTTTCTTGGTTAAAATATTTCCTGTCTGTTGGTCTAGCCACATCTTCCATTCACCATGAAATCCCGTCTAGAAATCCCCTTTGAGTCCACAAGCCCATCCCAAAGTTTTTCTGTCCCCACCCCATGGTACAGACTCATACTTTTGACTTTTCAGCAGCTATGAAATCACATGCCCTAGGCAACCCTTTAGCTCTGCTCTGGCGTTCCTTTCTTTTACTTTCTTCACTATTTGGACCATGACCTGAAGTTTGTATTAATTTGTTCTGGTTAATAGAAAATCGCATGCAGTCCAACATGATTTTATTTTTCAAATGGTTCTTCCTGAGAAATGCAAAACAGGAAAGGATAAAGACCTTCCCCACCACCACCCCCGCTCCAGCCCAAGAAGCCAATATGGGATATGTTACAATCTACTCTTGCTGGATGGGAGGCTAGGGAACACAGAGAAAGGATTAAAGACCACTCTTTCATAGCAAAATAATAATAAACAGATATAGATATATTTATATGCATATGTTTATGTATATGTATATGTGTATTTGTCAGGAGCCCAGCTCCCTTTTCGTTTGCACTGGCTTTGTACCACCACAAGAGTCAAGAGGGGAATGAATCCAGAGGTACCATGGTATAGAGGAGGAACTCCAGACTTGGCATTTATTTATGCTGACCATCCTGTAATTTCAACCATTCTTCAGGTCCCTCCCCACCTTATTTGGGGATTTGGGAACTGCAGCCTTGTTTGGGACGTACCACAAAAGATTTGGGGTTATCACATTTCTGCATAAAGGCAAATAGCTGCTGCTTGCGTAGGGTCAATGGGGTCTAAGAGTGCACTTGAAAACAAGAGCATTGCTCTTAACACTGTCTACTCTGCTTAGACCCTGTTGATGTAATTTTCGCCAAATCCCAATGCAGCCAGACCCACCCTTAAAGAGTCCTTCGCATCATGTCCAGCACTTGATGAAGTATGTATAGTCTTACTGATGGAGCATGAGGTTCAGGCACTTGGCTCCTGCGGCTCCACATCTGTAAAACAGAGCTGTGGCCACCCCTGGGAGCTCTGTAGGCAGGCTGGGGGCTACAGGGCTTGCACCAGCCTGGGGGAGACCCAAGTTTCGGGAACTGCACCCAACGGTGCCTGACACGTGGGAGGAGATACCGGTACAATTAGGTATTCCAGTGCATGCAGGAAGCTTTTAATTTAATCCTTCATTCTGGCTTGAGAGGTCACTGCCTCCAGCCAGATTTTCCTGGACACGCCCTCTTCTCTCTGGCTGGGAACACCAGACCTTCAGTGCACCGTCTTTAAAGCTGAGAGCTCCTATGCAGAATAGCTATATAACGTGAACGCACATAAGTTACAGCCTATCCATACAGAGGCAGAGTAGTGGTTGTGGTGCTTCTTGGAGGAGCCAGACTCATTGCCTGCAAGCTATATGGTGCAAGCACAGACATCTTCAACTGGTAAACCCCAGACAAAAGTACGGTAAAAGTGCTTGTGAGCACTCCCGCTCTGCTCTGCACCAGGAGCAAAATCCCCTTGGCATGGGCAGTTTTCACTGAACTGTCCTCTTTATTTGTATTAGGAGCATAATTTCTTCTAAGTCAAAGCTATTTGAGTGAATCCCCAAATTTTTACTGTTCACCCCCCCAGCTGATTATAATTACATCTGCATATATGATATACAGATATAGAGGGATTTATTCAAAATGTAGCTGCCAAGTGGAGACCCAGTGAGTGTATGTTCATCAGAAAATCATTATTAAAGACCTTGCAGGTTGGCAAACTTCACTTCAGAATTAAAAGTGAGATTTTTCATTATCCCATCAAATATTTTCAGTTATTTCAGATGCAAGAGCCAAAAAAATAAATCAGTGTCAGCTTGCAGAAATATGAGTTGGTAGAATGGTTAGAATGCTTATTATTATTATTTATTGGATTGCAGGGAAGGATCTTTTGGGGTTTGTCTTGATGAGTGAGTTACAGGAACACGAGCTCTGTAACAGGAGGGTAAAGGGAAAAGCATTCACATTCAAGGCACTGCTCCGCTTTCTCCACATCAGATTTCATTTCTGTAGGAGAAATGGAGGAAAACCTGAACAGATTCTACAACTGCAGCTGCAAGCAGAGGGTTGTGGGTCAGATTCACTGTATAGGGGACTGAAGGAGGAGGAGAGAGACCTAGTGAAGGTTGTACCACTCCCTCAGCTCTCTGCTGGACCCCAGTCCCAGGCTGGGAGGGGGTGGCTGACGCCCACCTTAACCACGGCAAGTAGGCGTTCATCCTGAGACAATATGTGGGGCCATACCATAACTGACTACAGGCACCTTGACATGGTCATATGGTAACATGATATAGCAACTGCAGAGAGACAGATATAGTGTATTTCTTGTGTCTTGCTTTTGGTTCAGGTATGTTGTGTCTGCGATACCTGGAAGAGTATTTCATGTCCTCACCATAGCTGGGGGATGTCTAGCAGAGGAGGGATGGTGGTAATTGAGCCCCTTGGTAAGACTAAATCAAGACAAATCAAATTTATGGTTTTGCTT
Source organism: Balaeniceps rex (assembly GCA_013401315.1). Lineage (NCBI taxonomy): Eukaryota > Metazoa > Chordata > Aves > Pelecaniformes > Balaenicipitidae > Balaeniceps > Balaeniceps rex. The sequence continues at coordinate 85,455 of VYZW01050649.1, forward strand.
AAACACTTGTTTGCAAAAATCTCTCTCACTAGAGCTGCATTCAAAGAAACAGATGAAAAAGAAATCCAACAAAATTAGTGAAGTTCTCCGTAGGACAGGGAGGTGAATTGGTGAGTTTTGCATGGACTCCAGTGCATGTACATCTATTTTTTACAGATAATTGTGCAGAAGTAAGGTCACAGTGATGGCATGAGAGACGGATGGGTGGATGTATGGACATATATGCCTATCTGAAAATGCTAACAACAGATACTTCACCCAAAAGCATGATTTGTGAATTCAGCTGTGGTAATTTTTAAACAGTAACAAATATTATTTCACAGACAAAATAGGGATAGAAGAGTCTGGTAGGGGAGGTTGTTGATCCACTTCACAAAAGATAATGAAGGTCACAAGCACAAAACCAGTAAACTAAACCATGAATGTGTAGAGTTGGCTCCAATCTAGGTTGAGACTAGGATTGTTTTGGTACAATGGAGCTCACACAACAGCCTAAAATGTCTGAGAAGCAAATATTTCTGCCCAGCAGTGGTAAATCTTGCAGAACCAGATATTATGGGTACAAGAGGTCCATTACAAATAATACAGAAAATCCCTCCCCGTAGCAAGCATCTCAGTGGCACTTTTTATGAAGTGAAATCCAGGAGGAGGTAGGCAGGAATAATAGATACCTGCCCTCGATTAAACTAAGAAGTCAGATGTCCCAAAAGGCATGAAACCCCTAATTCTGCACGGTGGTGGAGGCTCTGGAGGGGTTGCTTCACTTTGCTTCTCCCACTGTTTTTCATCCCTTCATACTTCTTTCAGGGCCCTGCCTGGCCAACCTGAGACAATCTTGCTTTACTGATCTTAACAGTTAATCTTTAATTAAGCCAAGGACTGTTTTGGTCATTAATGTAATGTAGCAGGGAGGGAATAAAACCTCTCAAAAACTCCATCCTAGCTCTGGTAGGTCATGCTGAACCTCAGGGGAGCACCTGGGGAAATGGGTGCTCCATGGGAATGCCCATGGGAACAAGATTTCTCTGGAGCCCGACCCACCACCACGCTGTGTTTCCCGCATCCCTCACCGGGGAAGGTTTTCCAAGAGCTGGAGAACAACTAGTTTGGTCAATTTGTGATTATTCAAGTAGGAGGTTTGTTGGGTACTGGCCAAAAGCTTATTGAATAAGAACCGCCTCAGAGGATTGTGGGGCAGACCCAAAGCTGAATGTAATTACCGGCTTATTTCTAAATTAATATTTTGTTAGGGGTTTGGGATAGAATTTACTTTCACCCCCTCTCCCTTGCTGCACACACCACTGATCTGGGTTTGTTCAGCCTTGGAGCGTGCTTCAGGTTTTACTGCATGTGTCTGAGATTGTTAAAACCTGTGAAAGTTGGGACCGTTTAAAATCAGAGCAAAAAAAAAGGGAGGAAAAATAGCTGGGAATGGGTGAACGTCATATAAATAGCAGTAAAACTGTTAAATCTATTTGCATTTCACACCCAATAATTTTAGACTCCACCTCGAGAGCACTGCTTGAAAGTCAGCACTTTTAATTGTCCAGTAAATTTCCTTTCAGACAGCTGCTTCATAAACTGCTATTGCCTGCACAGTGAGAAAAAACAGATAACTGATTTATCTTAGGATGGAGACCAAAATGGCCATTCGTGTGTCACTAGTTCCCCCCTCTGTTTCACTTAAATCAGCGCTTGAGGGCATTTGGTTACGGCTCTGCAATCTGTCCTCAGATGCTCAGCAGCACCAACCTGCACATCTGAGATGTCGCTTTTCCACCGTAACCTGGAGCAGTCTCTGGAAGGTCCATAGCCCACACTGCCCCCCGACCCTGCCATGAGCTCACTGTGCCCTGCTACACCGGTAAATCACTCTCTGCCAGGCAGGGAATACACAGGCTGTGGAACACACAGCCATAAAGTAATGGCTTATAATTCAATTAGAGCTCAGGAAAATCTGCTGAGTTATGTCACATCTATTTAGCCTGACATTGGTTTCTTGGAGGTCTAAAAACATGGCCAAAGGGGAATTGAGGGGTTTTTTTGGGTTGGGTTTGGGGTCTTTTTTGAGCTCCTTTTTTTATTTAGAAGAAAAAAAAGGACAGAAAAATTCTGGCTATAAATTTTTATGGGATTGTTGCAGCAGTTGTGGGACTGTTCAATGTCCTCAAAAATGGGCACAGAAAGGACCAATCTGGTTTGATTTGTACAGCAGTTTCAAAGAAAGTCCACTCTGGCCACTGCTGCTTCTTATGTCCCATTTCAGACTCTTTATGGACTTGTATCTCTTGGTTTTTGTAAAGGTGCATTTCTTTCTCCCTCTTCCTTTTCCTTTTCTTTTCTCATTGTCTTGTCTTTCCTGCCATCTCCATCTTTCCTTCGTCCCTGTTGAAGCAGACCACTGCACTGATGAGCACCTCAGGGATGACAGTTTGTCCCAAGTTCCCCACTGTTATCCAGTGATGAGCACTAATAACTGGGCTGTCCAGCAAGGTAAAAATTAGATCTGATCGGCAAAAGGAAATGTGATTAAATGTGGAAAATAAATTTTTAGCTATTCCAATGGGAGAGGTTTCATCTGAATTCTCCATAACTTTCGTGATGATGTCAGGAAGCTGTCTTCAGAATTTGGGGTTGTCTTCAGGCTTTTGTTTAATTTCCTCAAACTTCAAAGAAGATTCAAAAGAACAAATGGAAGCAGTAGCCTTACATCCAATGGGGGATAAGTTTCCTTGGTGCCAAACCTTAACTCACCAAAATGGATGAGAAAGTAGGCAATCTTTAGCACCATGGGCTTGAGGGCACTGTTTGGTGCTCCCATCCAGCCGCTCCAGCCGCATCTCTCCACACCCAGCACCCAACCACAACCACAGCTACTGTTTTTATTCCAAGTTGTTGTATCTTTGAGTGAGTGTGGACGAAGGGTAAAACCTGCTGCCGGGAGACTCGTGGCAAGGCAGAAAAGATTGTACACCAGGGTCCAGGATGAGGGCATGTAATGGTGAGTCAAGGCCAGCGTAAGTGGCCTCAGTGACCTTCCCAAAGCGAGAAGGTGAAGCAGTGGGACTGGGAGGCCAATGGCTGGGAGGGAGATCCTGCAAGGCAATTCAGTGAAGAGAAAACAGTTGCAGAAGCTGAGGAGAGAGGCCAGAGGATCATTGACCGGGTAAGAAAGACCATGATTTAGGGATCCTTCCCCTATCATAGACCTGCTCAGGTTTTCTTTTTGTTGTTTTTTCTTCATCCAGACGGGCAAAAAAACAGATGTATGAAAGCAAGCTACACCTTTTTAGGGCACGGCTGTCTTGCTTATCCCCAGAGAACAAAAAAAAAAGAGGATGGATACTCATATTCTTGACAAAAACAGCTTCCATGGTCTCCTCTGGGCGTCCTTCCCTGCTGCTGGAGATAAGAGCTTGCTTGCATATAAACACATAAGCATACTCATACCTGCACATGTCTGAAAGACACCACTGGGACTCTGAGCAGGTCTGCAGGCAGTTTGCTTGCAATCTGTGCATCTGACCCACCTTTGCCCTGCAGTCATGGATGCAACAGCAAAATGTGTGTGTGTGTGTGGTGTTGATGCTGGCAAGCGATTTTTTTTTAAATCTGCTGCTTAATAATTACTGCTTCCTTATTCATTTTAAAAGGTCCTATGTGATCACAAATAGATTTATTTACCAACTATTGTTTAGATAGGTACACTAAAGTAACCACCAGCCTCATCTATTGATGCATGTGCTTTATCATGCATTTAATAGTCTTATTTCTCTGTAATGAATGACTCCTCCAGTGGGAAATAAATTGAAATGCCAGTTTGGGGATCAATCAGTGCACATATGCAGCCTCTATAATAGGAAGTTCATGTTCTGTAGTGAAGGTGTTTTTCTGCAATGGCTTGGCTGCATTTTGTTACTGCAGGTTTGGGCTTTGTTAAGGTACAGATCTGGAAGAAATGGATTAATAGAAAAGATCAGAGCTGAAAGAAAATTTAATAAAAACATGCATGGCCCTGGATGATAAGGATGCAGTTTCCTATTGCCCTGCATTTGTGAGACATTTCCTTCAGGGAAAAAGAACTGAAATGCAGTGCCAAAGTAGAAACTTGTTTGCCTTGAAATAGGAGGAGTCCTGGTCAAGGCTCAGCACGTGAATTCTATGGAGTCCACTGAAACACTCTGTGTGCTTCAAACTGAGCAGTTGACCAAACACCTGCAGGACCAGACCACATTTCCAGAATAGCAATTAAACCAAAATTAGAGGATGGGACTTCAGGACCTTTTGGATGGGCAGCAGATGGGAACTTACTGCAGGTTGGAGATCACGATGAATCCCTCATCTCCCTGTGGGCTGGCTGAGAGGCCGCGCTGGGTAGGATGGGGGGAACGTGGCTTTACTTCCAGGGTGCTTTGTAGGCCTGATCCAAAGCTTGTTTGAATCAATGAAGTTTCCTTTTTGTCTTCATTGTCTCACGTAGCATGTCCAGTAGGCGCAGAGCCAGAGGAGTTCAGTGTCAACAGGCCAGAGAGAGCATCAGTCTGAGTTTGGGTGCCTTTGCCTTCCTTGGGGCAGAGACCTGTCCTTGGGGTAGGGTTCATCCCATGTAGCTAATTTCACCTAGCCTAGGCTTCCTCCAGAGTCAGTTCAGAGAGATGAGCACCAAGAGAGGGCAACCCACCCCTCCAGATTATCCTAAATCCCTTCCAATGCCTCGGGAGGGTGCTGCCAGCCCTCGCTCAGTACCACCCTCCCAGCTGGTGAGGAGCACAGATATTATTGCAAGTGTCAGCTGCGAATGTGATCTTAATATAAGGAGGGAAAGAACATGTTAAAAGTTAATTTGCCATAAAATATGTCCAAGTCCCTTTTTGGCTTTTACAAGGGGTTTTTAACTGGGTAGGCTGAAGTGGTTTGCGGCAATAACGGGTCTGTCGTAGGGGTGATAGATATCACTTTACTGATGGTAAAACAATATGAATCAGGCTTGTCTGCCAGTGTGATTACCTAATTGTAGCGGGAGAGTTCAGCAAGGCCACAGCAGTCGCTGTGATTAGACAGCATCTGTGGGTTATTCCACTCCTGAGCCTTATCACTCAGGTTTCAAGGCTCGGGAGAAATATGTCAGGGCAGCTGTCAGGGATTGAATGAACCGTCCCCAGCAGTGGGCGATTCTCCTTCCAGTGCCGAGGCGAATACCCTTGAAAAGAGACGGAGTATTAAAAAGCGTGGTGCCTGGGAAAGGGAGGGGCGCGAGGAGGATGAATGGTAAGAGCTCTTATTGCGGCTTTGGTAATATTGATCTTGTCATTAATAATGCGATGAACCTTAAGTGAAATTCAAGTGTCAGTGCCAAGGCAGGTTATTTCTGTCATAAACGGCACATCAGGCAACTTGAGAACAGTGATATTAAGAGGGCTGGAGAGGAGAGAGGGAGGAGGAGATGGTGTTTCTCAGGAGCTTGTGCTTTGCAGGTAGGAGGGAGATGGTTTCACCTCAGGGCGGGGGTTCAGGGGAAGTTCAGTGCTTCTCCAAACCGGAGAACTCTCAACGAAACACCTTACAAATTCAACGAGCCTCCTCATTTTCTGACAAGTAATTGCAGCATCTCTTGCAAGGCTGCACGATGACCTCTCCCTCCTTCGTGCCAGGACCTGAGAGTCTCATGCAGCCTTCCCCACTTCTTTCCATTTTCAACATTTCTCATTTTTATTGTCATTTTCCTTGACTCCTGGGAGTTATTTTCAAATATTACAAAATTAAGATCTTTTTTTTTCCGTCCCTGAAAAATTTTCAGGTTTCCTTCTCTCTTGGAAAAATAACCGTAACGTTTCTTTTGAAAGCAATATTTTTTGTCAACCCTACATAGTAGACTGCTCTGTTCCCACAGTGCTAGATGATATTTCTTCAGTCAGGGGCCTGAAAGCTCTCTAATAGGAAAATTGTGACTCCTAAATGGAGATGAGTCCTGCCTGGCCAGCAGTGCTGTAAGTCCTCCAGGTCCCCATGCTTGTTTGGATCACTGGGTAACAGAGTCTGCCTTGCAGTAGCCTGGGGTAGGGCCAAGCCTAGAGTTTTCTAGTGAAGGGCATAAAGACATTCCCTTCCTGTGCCCACAAAAAACAAACTGTCATTCATTTTGTTTCAAATTCCTGTATTTCAGCTGGTTAATTTTAGCTTTTATTTGTTGGAAGGGTAGAAGGTCTTTATTAGCCCAGGTTTGGGAAATGGACAATGCAATGAGTTGTCTGCTCTGATTGCTGTGCTGCTTAACACTTGCTGATTTTGGATGTCCTAAAACACATTTGTATTGTTTATAGCCATGCCTTCAGCACCCAGCTGGGGATGAGACCTTGGGCTATGGGCATCTCTTCTGCATCTCCGACGAAATTCTCACCAGCCTTGACCATATCCTGTTAGAATATTTCATCCCCTTCCTCTGAAAATCAAGCCTTGCTGGTCAAAAGATAAGGAACTGGGGATAAGTAGTTGGGTAGTTAAGATGACCCTGAGTGGATTTGGTATCGAGGGATACCTCAGGCTTTGCTACTGGCTGGTTGCATGAAGGGGACTGAATTCTTTCATGGTATTTTGCTGTTCACTGAAAAATGTGTACGGGTCATTGGCATCCCAAATCTTACATTTAATCTTTTTTCCCATTGCAAACTTCCCTAAAGGCCTTTGCTATGCAGCATTTTCTCTTTCTTCTCAAGGTTTTTGGAGGACATGGGAGACCTCTGACATTTCAGATGCTTTAAAAATCCACCCCGGACTATGCAGATTATAACCTTAAAATTTCCTTCCTGTAGCAAATTTCTTCTTTTTTAGCATTCAGTGAAGCTACTCAGCTTGCTTTTTTTCCCTCTGAATGGGACACAGAAAAACGTAGGTATGTGCTCCAGATTAGATTCTGATACAATGCAAACACACTACAGAGGAAATCCTGGCGGGGTCAGGTTCCCTCCTTAGATTGTATCTTTGCAGTGGGTTGCTCAGCATGGTAACTCAATCTTATTTAACAGTTCCCTTCAAACCAAGGTGAAGCTGTTTTCCAGAGCATTAAAAAGCTGAAGCTAATTACATCTTTATTTCATTAAATATCCAGAACATTGCACATATATTTCAGGAAATGGTATGATCAGATTTACAAACATATCACCACATGTGCAGTGTCCATGAAAGCAATTTCATAAACATTTCTTCGCTGCTTCCAGCTCACTGCCTATATTTTCAGCAGGGCCTGGTGAAAAGACGCTACCACAAAACTATCCTTTGTGTTGCTTTTCCCTAGGAAAGCCAAGAAGTCCTAGATATCTGTCTCCTGGATAATGGGTCTCTTTAGAGAGCTTTGAGACCCAGGAGAGGTTTGAAGTGGAGCCTGGCTGGAGAGTATCTGCCAGTGAGGAGGGAAGAGATCTCAGAAAAGCAGTTTGGATGTGGGACTGGAGAGGGACCATTTCACAGCTAGATGTTGTCCTCTGGGATATGGAGAGGAGAAGTGCAGCAACCCTCACGTTACTGTTGGGCAGGAGTAATGTGGTGGGAGAGGAATGGGGGAGAGCAGCAAGCTATACAAAATGAAGCTGCTATCTCTAGCACCAGGGCTGTAGATTTGCTATCCCTGAGCTGGATAAAGAGACTGTTATCAACAAAATGATGCACAAAGCATCTCTAGAAATCTAAACTCCTGCTAGGACCTGTCACAGCCCCTGATCAGGACAGCAGTGTATGATTCAGAGAGTTTCTTGCCCAGAAGATCCGGTCTCTCTCTCCCTACATAAAGAGGGAGCATCTAAAACAGAACTCAACAGCAAGTGGTCCAAACTAGCATCTCTTCTTTCCATTCCATGTACTGGAAGCTGGCAGCTCTTGATAACAGTTGGTGTGACCTGGCCATCACGTCCTGAATTTGGGTGTTATCCTGTGCGGTGTGAATGTGGCATAGAATTGCTAAATCTGGACAATCTGCTTCATGACCCAAAGTTTTACAGCTGTGTGATGGAGTAAATGCTCTGGGAAGGATGGTGGTGTCTCACTCAGGTGGCCTTCTCAGGGGAAGTCCCCTGCCAGGCACTGCTTCCTGAGAGGGAGCAAAATGAAGGTGTGAGACTGAGTTTACAGCTCTATGTAACAGTGGATCAGAAAAATGGTCCGTTCTCTCATATCCAGGCAGTTCTGATCATTGAAAAAGATTCCTCTTGAAACCCCTTAGGCTCATGAAGAGACTGTGACCAGTTCAGATCTTGATCCATTTCTAAACTTGACACCCCAATGCTTAAGTTTTCCGTCATCCTTCAGCAGCCAAAACTGTGACCAAATATCCCTGTGGGCACAAAAAAGGGAGGCTGGGATGAGGGAGGACACCTCCCACAGTCTGATTTGGAAGGATTCAGTTTGTGGTTTGGCACCATCTCTGGCTTTTCCCTTCCAGGTTTCTGGTTGCCCATGGGCATCATCAGGAGTCATGAGTCTCCCACACCTCAAGCTCAGAGCTGGGCACCCTGAAGGTGTACAGCCCCAAATGATGTGTTGCCAACTGGTGATGAAGTTTCCCCTTCCCCATGGCCTTGCTGCAAATTTGTTCTCCTGCAGCTTCTCCTGCATGATGGCCAGGATGCTCGCAGGTCTGCTGCCCCAGAGATGGGCTGCCTGTTCATGAGGTTCTTCCAGCAGAAACCTCAGAAAGCCTCTGCAACACACTTGGCCACCATGATTTATGCTTTGCTAGAGACATGACCACCAGCAACATGCTCACTGGAGGGGAGGAGTGAACAAGCTGTCCTGCCAGGGCTTTGTTATCACTTCTGGGTACAGTTTGGAGGTCCATCGTGTCCCGGTGTGCGGTGCTCCTCCACAGCCCAGGCTGATGACAAAGGGGCTCTGAGAAACTACAATACGCTTTATCAAACATGCTGGCTTGCACACAAGCTTTGTGCTTTGTGAATAACCCAGTAGCTTCAGCATGCCTTTGTCCTGCCTCAAATACAACTGAGACTGCTCAGATTTGGGATTTCTCCCCAGAGAACAAGCAGAGCCCAGGTAGCTCTCAACTGATGGCATGTGATTCAGCACCCAGGGCTGATGTCTGTCCCTCTGCCCCCTCTCACCCTTTGTTCCTCGCACTCTTGCATCTCCTCTTAGAGCTGCTTCACTTTGCATGCACTGCTGAACACCCATGAGCTAAAACACAGGCGACAAAATGCTTAGCAGTCTGCGCCAGGCATTTACCTGCTGCGACATAAGCGTGGCCGCATGATTTCCCTGTTTCCAGCAGACCAAGGCCAAGTTTGACTGATGGTGGCTGTAGCAGTCCTTCAGGAATTGTATTCCTAACCACATTTCTTTAAAGGCTTTCTGGGCACCTCCAAGGTCTTAGGAAGGCAGGAGGCAGCATGTACCACCCCACCTCAAAAAACAGAATATTTGGGTAAATTGCAGCTTAGAACAATGGGATTTGGCTGCGAGTAGAAATTATACATTTGGCACAATGGGCATTGCTGTTCCCACATGGGTATGGACAACCCCAGCCAGGCAGACGGACTCAAAAGGAGCAAGTGATTAAATACAGACCTGGAAGGTTTACTGCCTTTAATGTAACTCGCACTGAATTATTGTTATTTGTTGCCTGATTTCTAAGACTCTACATTTGTCTCATGTTTTAGATCTTCTCCTTCCAGTCTCCAGGGATGGAAAACAGAGAGCTGTGATTCTTGGGCCACCCCTTGATGGTGGGAGGGGATCAACGCTGTGATTCTGGGACTGGGGATTTTTGAAAAAAAACCCAAATATTGCAAGACTGAGGATAAAAGTCTGAGATGAGCTCTCACAAGTCTCATAATTTTGCTGTTTGCCTCCAGTCTTCAGCTCCTGGAGCCTTGCCATTAGGTGAAAGCACCAATTTTCATGTTTTTATTGAATATATTTCTACCACAGTGCTGGAGACAAACAGCATGTGCAGGGTAGGGCCACCTGATACCACCATCCACCCTAAAGCCCGAAGCAAGTTAAATGAACCAAGAACATACATATCTGCTTGAGCTCTCTATTAGGATTTTTTTATAGCCCCTCTTAGAGGCAGAGTCTGATCACTTTGTGCTCTCAATATTGGTCCCACTGACCTAAACCCTGCATGTTTCAGCTTTGGTGCTTGTGCTCTGGTGAGATTTGGGCAGGCACCCATCACACCCCTCACCTTGCTATGGGACACGGTGCTGGTGAGGTGCATTGCCTCCTCCTCCTCACGGTGAGGCTGCAGGCTCCAGATGTTCAGTGCTGGGATTGCTCCACAGCCTCCTTCAGCATTGCAGTCATTAGCAATGAAATTTACCCCCCACTAGAAACATAAGCAAATGTGATCAAATAAATAATACTCCCTTTCTCCCTCCCAAGACTTCTCTTACAAAAAAGTCACCACCTTAAAGGAAAAAAGTTTAAAAATCAAATCAGCTGCTCTCTCCAAGCAAAGCTGGTGTTTATTACCTGGCCAAGGCTGACAAAACCCTTCCCTTTTTTTTAATCAACATGAAAAACGCCCCTACCCTACCCACCAACTCAGCCTCCCATCTGTGACAGCCCCCTTCCCTCTCCCAAACAGGCAACAGATTTCAATTTAGCTTTGAGCGAGGGAAGCTCAATTGGGTTATTAAATTTCACACACTAATTGACACGTCTGCCATAAAATATAACTTGCACAAACACAATTTATACTAATGACACAGGGGGTGAAGCTTTCTGCTTCCAGTGCCCCTCTTGTTCTCCTCTCCCCCAGCTCCCATGGGAAACCCAGCTTAATTGCACCTCCAGCGCAGGGGCGGTTAGCAGGGGTGGGAGGTTAAAGAGAAATAAATACTGAAACGCTGATGGGATGTTTCCTGTCTCGGCAGTGACGGGGTGTGCAGGTTTCAGAGTGTGCTCCTCTTCGAGGTGCCACTGGATGCGCACAGGCGCACCTCCCCAGGCATGCTGCGCTTCGACTTAATAAATCCTTAATGGCCACAGATTAACCTCAGACAGGTCCCCTGGCACGAGTTAACCACTGATGTTTTACAGATAGGCCTCTTTGGAGATCTTCATTTCCCTGTGACGGACAGGCTGGCAGCCGCCCATCACTACCTGAACGGTTGTCCTCCACCTCGTGTTTCTTTTGGGGAAAACCCTGCGACAGACAAATTCACACCCAGGAGCTTCCCCCTTCGCTGCTCCATCACAGAGCTTCGGACACAAATCTCCCAGCACAGTTTTCCTCCAGTTTCCCCCGTGACAGCTAACTGGATAAAAGCAATTTGACAAAGTGTCTGCAGTGCCCTGTGCAGGCAGGCAGTCGAACCAAGAGGGCAGGGGCGGATGCCGATGAGGCTCCCGGGAGCAGCAGTGCTGTCTCCGCTGCTTCCCCAAAATTGCTTTCTCCACAAAATTTAAAGCACAGTCACTTTTTTTTTATTTCTTCTGGAAGATGTTTTTAAATAATTGATGACAGAATCTTAGCAATGCCTAGCAGTTTAGCTGATTCTGTTCTGTAGTTGGCCAAAAAATTTATAATAGACGCTCTCTAAAAAAAAAAAAAAAATTCAACTTTTCCCAGATATTTCCAAAATGTTCTCACATTTTAAATTCTGTTCTCTAAGAGCAGGGTCCTGCTGGACAACAAGGGATGGAGCTGGCATCCTTAGTAAGGGGATGCTATTATAGTAAGGCCAACTGATTTTAGATTATGTTGGAGCTGCATAGCTGGGCTATAGTACGGCTTCTTTGCATAAGCCATACTATTGTCCTGAAGTAAAAACCAAGTGACTTGCAGAGCCATAGTCTAATTTTAGCCGTGTCTGAATCTCAATGTCAGAATTCAAAATCTGTTGCACGTACCAGTGACTAGGAAAAACTCGAGTCCCTTTAGCATCTTTCTTCTGCCTGTCTTTTCATGCAAAGATCTTTCTGAATATATACAGAAATAACAGTTTGGAGGGCCAGGAAAGGTATATGCGTACCACCATGCTCTTCATGCCTTCTTATTCCTGAGCTTTGATGAAAAGAAGCCAGGAGGTTACGGGGGGAAAGAATCCAAAGTATCCAGGCTGGACCTCGCAGTGATTTAAACCTGAAACTTGTCTCAAGAGGGAAAAACACTGGGGTTCTTCATGCCACGAGGCAATACGCAGCATCTGAGGGACACAACCATGTCGGAGAATGAACATCTCACCGTCCCTGTACTGCTGTGTGCCCATTCACAGCTGCCAACCTGGGGCTGGTCTAGTAGCAAACCCAAAACCTGGCTGGGCTCCGGGGCCTGCCTGGGCACGGCCCCATTTTCTAGAGGGAGGGACTGAATTCAGCCAGACATCATCCCTTTTGCCCACCCTGGGAGAAGGCAAGGCTCGGACCCCACTGTCTCGGCTGCTCATTAATGCAGAGCATAGTTTTCATTACGCTGATTGCTCAATTCTGTTATTAACAAGGCATAAATCTCTGCGTTAGTCACTCTCAGCCGTCAGGTCACAACCCCTGGGAGAGGTCAGCAGTGGATGCCCAGCCCAGGTCATGGCCCTCAACCCACTACCTGTCCCGTTAGCTGGGGCTGCAGAGATGGGCTGGGGGCCAAATACTGGGGCTGGCTACCCCCTTTACACCCATTTCCAGCTTTTCCTTACACATTACTCTGCTGGAGTTTTTCAGACTTTCCCAGTCATGACTGTGATCCTGGGGTCCCAACATCACAGTTCTGAGCAGGGTCTCAGGGATGGATGCACAGAAATTAGTCTGGCCACCTTCACCAAAATCATGCCTCCCACCCTCGGGGCCTCCTGAAACCTCAGTGCTCCTGCGGTGTCCCAGAAGAGATGGGAATTAATACAAACACATAGAGGCAACAGTTACTTGCCACCAGCCTGCTTCTTCCTTTTGCTTTTCCTACCACCTTCCTTCTTCCCTGTCGCTTTTCCCCCTTCTTTTGCTCTGGACCCAGCACCGGATCAAGTTATTTGATGTCCCCCCCAGATTTTTATTATCAGAGGAGGCAGCAAACAGCTATTGAACTTCATGCACTGCTCACATCCCCCTCCAGTCATGTCCCTCCCAAGCTGGAGCCCCCAGCTGCCTGCACAGCCCATCTCACACCTCGCAGTCCCCGCTAGCTCACACCTCTGCTCATTTCATACGTTGGCGGGTGCTTGCTGACAGTATGGACCAGTCCAAGGAGCATCTTGCGCTGTAGCCCTTAAGAGGGGAAAATATTCGGGGCTAGAAAAGACCTGTTTCCTGCTGCATTGACTCTGACTTTCTTTCAGCAGGTAGATCTGGGTGTGCTGTGTCACTGGCAATGCCAGTGGCTGTTCCAGAGAGCAAACAAGGACGCGTGCAATAGCCATGTCGAGTAATGGCACGTTATTGAGTCACCGCTTTGAACGGCTCCCCTGCACCGTGGGATCGGAGTCCCCCTGTTAGCACGGCTGCTCCAGGGCACTGCTGCTCGCGCTAAGCACAAAAGCTCTACACCACACCAGCTCTGCTTTGCCTTTGCAGTTTTTTTGGCACCCAGTGGGGGAGGAAGGGTAGGGGGACCAGGTGGCATCCATCCAAAATCGGCAAGCATTTAATTTTTGTCTTTATGGGCATTTTGTCAAGCATAACTGCAGACGGTAACTCTACAAACAGTAATTAACCACAAGCTGTGGGCAATGTTAAAGTGCTTGCCCCCTAACCTGCTGGTACACAGGAAATCTGAGATGCTGCTAATAGGTTTTCAGCAGCTGAGTCCATTTCTGGCCCAAATCTATTTGATATGGCTCTCAGATAACGCTGTTGATTATTTTCCTGAGCACTTACTGAATGCTTCCTGTTGTGTGAGTCTTGACTGCAAGAATAAACAAACAGAAAGATGGGCAGGGACGTGGTGAAATCGATACCCCGTCCCGTCAGCAGGCGCTGGTGTCAACTAGAAATGCAACTATGAAGCAGTGTAATTAATTAGCTAAAATGCAAGGCAAGCTGACAGTCCTAATTAAGATGGGGAGTGACAGTCTGGAGGTCTCTGGACGGCCCACTCCATTTTCTCAGAGCTTGTGAAATATGGGGGAGATTGTCCCTCCTGCCTTCCAGGTGGCCAGATGGGAGAGCATGGAGCTCCCCGGATCAATAGCTCATCCCAGCCATGCCCTGCAGCAGCTGCTCTGGAGGAAGGAGAGGCAGGACCGGGTGGTTACAGCAATAACGTCCTCCCTCCCCTGCTCCATCCACAGCGAATTTTCCTCTTTCTTCCCCAGGAGCGAAATTTTGATTCATGATCCAAAGCAAGAGGATCCAGCACCCTTTCCAAAGAGGTCGACTTCCGAGTCTCTTTTATAACTCTGGGTGCTCAAGTCACTCCTTTAAAGGAGCCATCTGATTTTGTAGCACAGTGCTTTTCTACTATCTTGTAGCAGTTATTACCACAGGGAAACTGTTACCTGGGAAAGCATCTGGCCAACAGTTCACTCTCCAATCTCTCGACCTGGATGTCTCTGTGCTGGGATGATATGTGGAGCCCAAGCAGGGTGTTACGCTGGTGGGGATTGCTGGGGTATGGAGCATCTTGGCCGGATCCCTCCCAACCCACAGTCATGGTATGCCAGTGCCTAAGGTGGAGCTGAACTGATGCTCTGACCTTGCCCAAGTCTCTTTGTGGCTCTCACCATTCACGCCTGAGCCTGCCCCACCAAAGCTGCCAGGAGCATCACGTACAGGGGCTCATGACTGACACCTTTGGGCACAGGATCAGTCCCAGGAGGGGCATGCTTGGTGTTTCTTTTTGACAGTCAAATATGTTGTCTGTGCTGGTCCTGTTTCATGCTTTCCTTTTAAATACTTTTTTTTAAGGTTGCATTTCAAGGGATTACCCTCCGGAGCTGACAGACAGACAGGTCTGTTGGTCTGGCTGCTTAGCACTCTATCTTTTCTGCAAATACCCTTGCTCTATAGCATGTGAGCCCAGGATTAAATGCACAGAAAGAAACAATTCACTGTGACTTGCCCTGTAAAGTCTTTTGAAAGTTAAGTTATGGCTGTTAAATGTTAACACCATATAATGCCTGTCTTTATCGTATCTTTGCAATAAAGTGATGACATGGCTCTATTATGAGCCAGTCACATAGAAGCTCCCGAACCTACAGTATTGTAATGGCATTTAATCTCCTTTCCAAGTGCCTGAGATTTTCACACAGGCTTTGTCTGCAGTGTTTCTCTGGGATCGCTGAGCGCTCACACTAAGGCGAAGACATTTTAAAGAGAAAAGATGAAATCGTCAAGTCCACCCCCAGCTGTGCGAGGCCTGGGAAACCTCACACTTTCCCTCAGCCACCACAATGCCGTGCCTGCCTCACTTCTGCCACGCTACCTGTCCTTTTCTCATCCTCAAGGACAACTGCAAAGTTGCTTATCAGCCTGTAAATCAGCTGTGGCAATAAAGCGCTGGCATCCAGAGCAATAGCTTTTGTACTAATGTACTACTTTGCAATTGCTGTGCATATCCAACATATTAATGACGCAAATTCATTACAATAAATGAAGACACTGACTGGCTGAGGGCCAGAGTTGACTAAGGACAGGAAAAAAAAAAAAAAGGTTGCTTTTGCTCCTGCCAGTTGGCAAGTTTGGGATGCAAAGTTGAATGTGTTGGATATAGAGCGCTCTAGGTGAGCGATGGGAAGAAGTGACTGCTAAATATAGCAGTAATGGTGCCAGCGATCTGAGGAGTGAAAAGGGAGGCTGCTTCCCATGTGAGCAGTGAGAGGACATGATTTCCAGGTGAAATTAAGGAGGCAAATGGCTTCATCAACAGAGTGATGGATTATGTAAACCGGCTCACAGTTTTCAGGTAAGAAAAACTGTTCATTGATGTGAAGGACTCATTACAACCTGGAGAGGGGGGATTTTGTCCATCTTTCAATTTACCTATTGCTCCCTTTGTTTGCCTCTCTTCTGTTGGATCCATCTCTCCCCATTTACTGATCTAGCTGTGCCTCTGTCACTCCACGTGCTGCTCTTTCTATTGCTGGTCTATTGATCTATGTGTTGATGGTGGATACAGAAATTATTGAACACCTCACATACTTTATTGTGAGAGACTTAAAAATCTTTATGTTTAGTTTAGCAAAGGAAGTGCAGTGCAATATGTACCAGATCAAAGACAAGACACTTAATACCACAGGACTGTTTAATTTAGTAACAAGAGCCAATGCCTTCTAATTAAAATTAGAGCTATTCAAATGAGAAATAAGGCATAAATTTTTAAGGATGAGGAAAATTAACCATTGGAACAAGTGATCAAGAGAACTGATGGATTCTATTGCTTACAAACAAAATCTTCCTAATTCTGGAAGTGAAATTATAATCAGCTGCATATTATTAGGTTAAAAATCAAAGTAACTCAGTATTTTATGACCCTTGTTCTACCAGGGTTATATCAGGTGATATAAACATCTGGATGTGTGCTGTGCAGCCGGCTGAATGTGGACCAGTGAATCCAGCCTGCAAGTCCATCTATCTACTGAGCATCAGTCCCAGCCATGTCTTGGCAATTGGGCAATTGCTTAAGAGACTCTAGTCTGGAAATTCACGGTTTGGACTTGGGGCTGGACAAAATGGACCTAGCTTCTGCCACTCCCTCCTTTCTTTCTTGAAGTGTGTGGCAGGGAGCATGCAGCATGGTGATAGGAGGTGTTGCCTACTCACGTTGCTCCAGCTTGCAAATGAATTCATATTGACAGAAGAGAAGAAAATGAAATTAAGACTTAATGAGGGACATAAGCCAGCATTTTCAGAAGGAACTTCTCATGTGAGCAAAACTCATGCTCCTGATGTTGCATCAGAAAATGTCCCTACCTGCTTGGTGAGACAGCAGAAATGTTTAGTTCTGCAACTTCTGGTTTTGAATAATGTTGTATAGATGGATGAGAAAGGCAGGGAGACCACCAAACCTGTCCTCAGCCCACCTCCTCTTCCTGGAACAGCAGCTGCCTGAGGTGTGACCACACCAGTTGCAGTGCTCTGAGCTCTCTCTGCCCTTGCTGTGGATGCACCAAAGGTCCTCATGGCAAAGCCTCCTGTCTTCAGGTAACAAACTGCCCTCCAGCATGCTGTGACAGCACTCAGGGGTGTTATATGTTTCTAAGCAGCAGGGCAGCACAGGTTGGGGAAAGCAGAAAATGGAAGTCACCCATAAGGGCACTAGGTAGGCTTGCCATGCCATGAAGGGAGGTTATCCCCACGCAGGCTTGCAAATTCCTGCATATTTCAAAGCTCTTCTGCAATTGTGCATTTTTTACTATGACTGGGGATAGGAGTCAAACTCCTTGGCTACTTTTGTTAGGAAACACCTTTTTTACCACCTTCTGATCACAGATTCTTTTGTTTTGCCAAGGGGAACATAAATAAAACGTCCCACACTAGGGCAGATGTTGAGCTGTTTCCTGACACAGCTCTGCCAGGACTCCTGCGCCGCGCTCCCAAGCACCCATTCATTTAAATACTGCAAGGCGAGAGCAGTTGTAGGAGACAGAAAGTTTCTGTTCAGACCAACAAGGCAATTGAAGGCCTTCCCCGCACAAAATGCCAGCATGCATTCATGCTTCAGAGGGTCTTCAGAGTTTGCTACAAATTTAGTGGCAAATTCAGCTAGAATGAAGGTTGATTAAAGCTCCTAGATAATTACTCGTTTAGCTGCAGAGCGTGTGCTCGAGGAGAAGTGTTGCAAAGCTTTCTAAAGCCTGGAAAGCCCAGTGCCTCAGCCAGAGCTGCCAAGTGAGCGGATGTGCCAAGTGGAGCACCGTAATGATATCAGTAACAGTAATTATACAGAGAGGGAAGCAAACACTTACCCCATACAACTGCAAATCTGCTACAGCCTTGTGCAACTGTATCGCTGTGCCTGTGCCTCTAATGGGAGCTTGGCTAGGGCTGAATTTACAAGTGGGCTCTTTCTTAGGCTCCCGTGTTTAAGTTTACCCTTCCCTCCTCCCTCGCCTCTTGGTTATTTAGCTAAGGGCTTACTGGCAGTGGCGTGAATCAGGGACTAGCTCTGATGAAGGCAGTGACAACCCGTCATTCCATGTGAGCTAAGTGTCCATCCCCAGGTGTTTAGAAAATAAACTGCTCACGGGCACAGTGCAGGTTGAGAGCTGGGATGCTGAGACAAACTCGTGTGTGGCAGGGATGGGGGCCAGGCTGAGCGCCTGCCTCTCCTGCTGCCCTTTGCTGAGGGTGGCGGCTGAATCTGCTCTGATCTGGGACCAAGCTCTTTGAAGGGCAATGCTAAATGCAGGGTTTATTTAGTGAGGAAACAACCTTCTCTGCACCTCTGCACCCATAACTTTGGGACCCCTCAGCTAACTTCACACAGATTTGGCAGGGATGCTGAGGTGTCAGCGAGCATTCAGCCCCTGCATGTTGGGGTCAAACCAAGGGCTTCCCGGAGGAGCAAGGTCCATGTTGACACTTCAGCCACATCGGGAGGATCTCGGCAAGTGAGCTGCGCATAGGGGGAGGCACAGCTCAGGCCAGCTCCAGTAGGTATTTTGGCTCCATTACCGCCCATTATTTTAAGAATAGCTCCTGCTGTGGGGTGCAGAGCATCACCTACCTGCGCTATTAAGGTGATGAACTCCTAAACTAGCACCCATGCCAACAGCTCATGCATCTGCCATGATTCAGTGTTTTGGCTCCCCAGTGTGTTGGGCAAATCAATCTGGCTGCTGGCAGCTCCCCCTCCAAAAAAAACCCCATGGCTGCCATCTCAAAGGAAGAACTGCCCTGGTAGTGTGGGATTAGATGGGTGGAGGAATCGTCCTAGGCACCATGTCATTATCTACAATTTCCAGGCCATCACAAATAGCACTTAGGGTCATTTCTCTCCTATTAGAGTGGAGCTGGGGGATGCAGGGGGCTAAGTCGAGCATGGGGCCATGCTGCAGACCTCCGGGAGGGTCTGACTCTATTAGCACACAAATTGCAGGCTTTCAGAAGCTGTCTTCTGAAAGGCCCCTAAACACACTCAACTCTAGGCAGTTAAAAATTTTAATCTAATTGTCACCCAGACATGCTTGCTTGTATTATGTGAGTTTGTATGTAAGTTTGTCCACTCCCTAAGTCCCTTATTTGTCTAAAAGTCAAACACAAGAGTCAGTTTTGACATTGTATGTTGAGCTGAGTCCTGCTATTTAATTTTTTTTTCTCTCTCCCCTCTGCCTCTCGCTCCATTTGCTAAGCTCAACCTCTCTCTAGCTGATGAGGTCTTTAATGCCATGCCCAATGCACTAGGACATAAATGTTACTAAAGTAAGAAGCAGATGAAGTTTCTGGTTATAGAAAAACTACCTAAAACTACTCATTACCTGCTAAGATAATTGGCTCCATTAGGTAATTTGGCTCCATTCATGGCCCATTATTTTAAGAATAGCTCCTGATGTAGGGGGCAAAGTATCCTCTACCTGTGCTACTAAGGTGATGCATTCTTAAAAACACCCAGGATGAAACAATGGAGTGAATATGCAGTGATTTGGGAGTGCAGGGACCAAGTCCCTGTCTGAAAGTTTGGGGGTTTTTTCCCCTAAAACCTGTGGGTAGTTTCGGAGCTGAAAAAGATATCTATTGTAGAGTGCATTAATCCTTTTTGGAGGCCTTCAGCTCCCTTCCTTGACTCTAGGAAGCTGGGAGAGTTAGATAGATAAAATTAAGCGATGTATTTGCTTGTGAGCTATTCTATACAATGAGGGGGGCTGCAGTACAGGCTGCGGGGTGCTTGCACGGGAAAAGGAAGGTGAGTCCCCAGCAGAGCTTCGGCTGTGGCTGATCATTTGATTCAGTTACTTTTTGGGCACAAACCTACAACACAGGTGGAAGCTGATTTAATTGGGAAGAGGGAAAGCCCAGCCAGGGTAGCTGTTGCTATCAATAGAACTGTGGTGATTGAACTTTACTTAATGACTGGGTTTTCCTTTCCAGGGCTTACTGGAGGCTTCTCAATGAGGCTTCTGTGCTTCCATCGGACCTGGTTTTAGGCTTCCCGCAGAATAAAGGAAGCCTTCCCCTGGTGTAATGAGTGTTTACCCAGGGCTGCTGATACCGTCAGTCTGTCACTGCAGGATCAAAACCAGAACTGCACAGCCTCTGATAAAAAGGCCAGATGTGCCACTTTAATTAATGCAATTTGCTAAACACTGGAACAATTAAGTGCAACACGATAGCGCAATAATCTTTGGGGCCAGGAAGTGCCGTCCCCAAGGCATCCCCAGCTGTTCCAGCTTTCTTTTCTACTCTGCCATTTTCATAAATTTAGAAACTTAAAGGATTTACAGGGGAGCCACAACATCAAATAAAGATGGAGAATGAAGGCATGCAGGTGAACACAAGAGGAGGGTAAGGGACCGTGCACCCGTGGGTGGTTTGGGTGGGGATCTGTTATGTGAACGGTGACAGTTCAAATACACCCAGGGGCACACGCACACGTACAACCCAACACAAATAGAGCACCCCGTGAACACCAAGAGACACAAACAAACATGTGTATAGGAGCTGAGACTATCAAATACCCCAGACAGAGCAAACATGCACCCAGGGTGTTGCACAAACACCCTGTTACACATTCCCACACACCTCTAGTACTGAGCAGGCATCAACACCAGGCTGAACACGCACCCTCATCCTTTCCCCTCCCCAAACACATGGGCTTGTCCCTCGCTGCCTGTTTCCCTGGCTTGGTAGCCTGGGCATGTTCCCTGTTACTTCTTGGTAAGTTCATGCAAGAAACAGAAAAGCTCCAAAGTTTCTTTTATAGACACATAAATCCTCTGGGACTTTCCTACTTAAGAACTGGAGGAAGTAAAAAAGAAACACAATAATGAAGGAAAAATGAAGAATTTTCTTTAAAAGCCCACAGGTTTCAGGGAAAGTGATGGGAAATTAGAGACATGTGATAGATAGGCTAATTTCCCTAAATGACAAGCCAGACAGCTCAATGCAAAAAAAAAACCCCCAAGGTTGGGTTTGATTTGTGTTCCCCCCCACCGTACGTAAGCTCAGAGTTGTGTGTGTGCGTGCGTATGCACACTTTCAGTAGGGAAGATGTTGCTTTTATACCATAATGCACACACGTCTCTCTACAATCCACTAACAAAACTGTCTGGAAAAGGGAAACTGCAATTAGAAAAAGCATTTTGAACAAACTTCTGATTTGAAAAAATTTACTGGTGTTTACCCTGGGTTTACCCTAGCCCAGTTTTCCACCTCTCCCTGGATGTCCACACCATCCAGTTATCAAACAGGTTTACTCCGTTTTGGGGGAAAGTTCTATGTCAGAAAAGCAAATAGCGGTGGGAAAAATGGTGAAAAAAGGGTTTCTCTCTAACTTTCACAATAACTGCAAGGCCAGTACCTCTGGAGTGAGGCAGCCGCAGAGATGGCTGGTACCACTGAGGACCTGGGTGATTTGGAGACACTTTGAAAACGTGGTCAGTCTCCGCAGCGCTGTGCCAAAGCACCGGGATCTGAGGTCACGCAGTGCCTGTTCATGTCCCGGCTCTGCTGCCATGGGAGCAGGAAGGTTAACACCGGACTCTGGTGATACTTGGAAGGCAATGGATTTTTTGACACCCTTCCCATAAAAAGCAAAATCTGGTCAACTAAAATGTTTTGCAAATTCATGTTGAAGGAATTTCATGAGACTGTATGGGTTAAAGATCCCTTTCCTTATCCCTGCAGACATTTTCTGTGCTCCCAAGCAATACAGTGCTTTTCAGGTCTGTGTTTTCAGTGCGACATGATTCAATTTTTCAGTTCAAAATGGAATCTGATTTTCAAACTTACTTCAGTTCAGTTAAACAAGACCCCACTCCACACACTCAGATGTTCTAAACAAAATGGAACATTCTGCTTGCCCTGAACTACTTCTTTTTCCCAGGAAACTGAAAAAAAAAAATCAGTACTTTATATAGAAGTACACCATTTCACTGGCTCCAGCATAATGCAAATACTGTCTCAGCCCATATCAGAGATGCAGAAGAGAGGAGTCTCATCCACCCCTGCAAGAATGTCATCAATCCAGAATCAAGCCCAGTCCAGAAGCAAGAAATCTCTGAATTTGTGGCTTTATTTAGAAAAGTACCTGCACTTTTTTATTTGTTTTCTTCATCTTTTTTTTTGCAGTACTTGTAAGCTGAAGACAATTAAAAAGCATCACTTCGAAGATGAGAGAGAGCATTGCCCTCTTCCAGCCTGCTCAGAGAGGGGAAAGTTCTTGCTAACTTAAATGAGTTTGACAACCTTTACATATAAACAGCTGACCAGAACTGCTGAGAAATCTTAAAAAAGCAGAAAAGGAGAAAAAAAAGAAGTTCCTGAGAAACTTGGCAAAGGAATGTCAGCCCTGTCACCACTTCTAGCTCTGTACAAATGAGAAGAATGAAGGAGCTTAATTAGGTCTTGGGAAGCAGCATGGGCTGGCTGGGAGACAGAACAGCATCAAGGTAGAACATTTCATGGAAAAATAATGCAAAAATCAAAATGGCTGTGGCCGTTACTCACCTGCAGAGAATGATTATTGCCATCCTGGGAGAGCAACCGGGTGGTAATGAGATGGATAACCTGCATCATGGTCATGGCTTGCCCTTGAAGAAGGGCCATCACACCACACCAGAAGGAAATGAAAGCATAAGGTAATGACCGATTTGGGGCATATCGGCGATCACCCCTGCAAGGAGACAGGGTGCTGTGAAGACTGTACATCACTCAGGTCCTGTTTGATATCAAAGGCCTTGGGGTGGCCCCAAATCAGTGCTAAGGAAAAACACCCGAGTTCACAGGGGCAGCAGTGTCCGGTTGGTGGCATCTAGACCTTAGGTGAGGCAATGGCTCCCAGCCTGTCTGGAGTCTGTGTCATGGCCTTGTCCCAGCCTATTTCCAGAAGTATATATGATTACACTGATGTGATCCTTTGGAATAACTATATTTGATGCACATCCCTGTCCCATGCACAAAGGCATAAGACTGGTATAAAAGCCTTTGCTTTAGGTGCAGATTCAGGGAGAGGTGAGACTGTACCATAGTCCTAAAGCTGCTCAGAAATGGGTTTTTTGGGGGTGAAAACAGTTCTGAGCATGTCCTTGAATTCTGAGTGGCACATTGGAGGCTAGGATTTATGATGAATGAACCAATAAATCAGGTTGGATGGTAGCTGTCACTTTATTACAAATGTGATATAGGTCTTATTGTTTCCCCAGTCCAGAGGGGACTTGGGAAATGACCATAACCTTTAGAGTTCAAAGGCTGGGTTGTCCTTCCCTACCTCCCAGGAATGTCCATGGGACACAGCTCCAGAAACCATCTAGCCTGGTAGTTTGGAGTCCCTCCAGGAGAATGAGCTTTGCAAGTAAAAAATGAGGCACAGGTAGGCATGTCCAGCCATGGGTGGATGTGCCCTCAGCTAGCTGGTTGGACTGAACTTTTAGGAGGACCTGGCTGGAGAAGAGCCTTGCTTCTAGCTTCACAGCAGGGCTGGTCTTCAGAGAGGACCAAGGTACCTCTGCACATGTCAAGAAACAGAGCCTTGATTCTACTAAGAGTGGTCTATAGAGCCAGCAGCAGGGGCTAAGCAGAGGGGCCGGGATGCCACGCTGGATTTAGGTATTGAAATTCCTCTGAGGTACCTCAATCCTCTTTTGCATATGCCTTTAAGCATCTTTGAAAATAGGAGGTAAGCTCCTAGACCACTTACATTGAAAGGCCCTTTGGGACCAGAATGGTTGTTTTGTTGACAGAAAGGATGCACGTCTTTCTTGTGAAGAGTCTGTGTGTGTGTGTGTGCACACGCTCATACGTGCATTTTCCTGCATAATTCAGAGCCAAACCCCCAAGCTGACTTTGAAAGTCTAAATCTGCAAATCCTTTCCTATACCACCACACTAGTTTCAGGGAAATGCTACCTTTCAAGTAGGGTAGGAAATTAAAAGAAATTAATATGCTACTCAGCAAGATTAATTAATTAGCTAATGTGCATACATCACTTAGGAACAGTAAAGCCATAGATAACTTTTTATGTCTGAGGAAATATGGTCTAAAGTGGTTCAATTCCAGCCCAGTAAAACTAACATCGATTAGGGAAGCTGATTTGGAGAGTAAGGAGCAGACAGGGAAGCGGTGCCAGCAGCTACCTGGTAATCATGAGATGGAACAAAAAAGCTGCTGTCTCCAGGATGAAGGACTTGAGGTTACAAGATCATAAAACATGGGAGTCCATAAAGTTTCTGAGTTCTGAAGGCATGCCTTAAAAGTTAATAACGTGCAGTATCAGAGCCATAACAACAAGTCACCTAGAGCCATTTATTATTCATTGAGAGTCACCACCACTACACATGTACCAAAAGTCCTTTAATGCCTGAGGTACGTTCCACTTATCTAAAGGAGATTTACGGGAATATTATTGCATCTTAAGGAAATGCCAATCAATTATTTTAACATTAATTTCTGCCATTTTAATAAGTCTCCCAAGGCACAGACTGACCACATTTAACAGTGTAGCTGTTAAGCTGCAAGAGATGTCATTTCCCCCTTCGTAATTGGACATTGTGTCAGCCGTGCTGTCGATAACGGCTGCATAATACAATTATAGTTGTATGTTAAATTGCCATGTATTTCATATTATAGCCCTGTGTTATGCCTCTAAACATCCTCTGGAACCCTTTTTACGTGCTATTCTGTGCAGAGGGCTGGTTTGACACAAAATTCATTTTGTTTCAATTTTAAATAAAGGGAATTAGGTGCTGACATTCTTCTGAAGTACGATAGAGGCTGGGTGCTTCACTGCTTTGAGCTCTGAAAAAATCACTCTCCTCTTCAAAATGGATATGTAGGTCTCAATGCTTTTAAATTACAGCTGACTCTTTATCTTCTTTTGGTTGTTTAAAACAGATTGGTTTCTTCTTTTCAAGCAAACCAATACATTATATTAAAAACCCCAAAGAAGTTACCCTTAGGTGACTTTGAAAATCCAATCCCAAATATATCACGGCGATTCTTTAGGAGGCACCTTGTGTCTCTGAGATATACTTTACCATTTGACTCTGAACAGTATCCATCTTCCTCTACATTCATCTCATGCATCAATGGAACAGCTCTTTCCTTAACGACCACTTCTGCATGCTGCCTCCTCCAGCACCCCTTTGCAGCAGAACTTTTCCTTGTCATTCATTAACAAATTAATCCTGTTCTCCTGGACTGCTGGATTTCATTCCTGCCACCAATGACCAGATGTAAGGTGACAAGTGGAGTGAATGGTGGCACCTCTCCTTCTCCTAATGTGTTAGGTGCCCTTCAATGAAAATACTCTGTAGAGCAAAGAAAAACTCTCTACCAATCCCGTGACACTGATCTGTTTTGACTAGGAGACTTGGTAAGAGCACTCGCTGCAGCAGAACGGTCTGTGCAAGAAAGCCAGGCTGAGACATGGCAGTTGTGGGCTTCAGAAATGAGGTGGTGGGTTACATTGCTGCTGAAGTGAGCGACCATCAATGATGGACCCTCGTTGCCTTCCTCACTTGCCTAGCCCATGCTCTGCTGCTCTTCTTGCTTATCCTGACACTCTAACCTTGATCTTCACTGAAATTTAAGGTCAGGGATTTTCTCCTCCGTGGACAGAGGGTATAGATGATTTACTACATCTTTTCACGTGGCCTTTCTTTATTTTAGGACTATGTTCTTGCTTTTTCAGAATTAATAACTGCAGACCATTCTTGCAGGTGAGGACTTCTGGGCATCTAATTGCATTTACTTGTTGCTTTGAACTATCACTCTTGCCCCATGCCTTGCTTTTGAAATTAAAAGTGCCCCAAACTGGGGACACCATGACTACTACTGAGCAGACTGGAGGCAGGCACTGCCTCTTGGTGTAAGGGCTACAGCATCCAGCACAAACGGGAGCTCAGCCTGGGCTGGTGATCTTGCTTGTGCTCAGTGACTTTCCTAAGCAGAGGAGAGTTAGCGAACAGCACACAAACCTTTAGTGGATCATATCCACGGGATGGATGGTATTCATTTCCAGGTCAAGCCTTGCAGAACAAGGGAAAATCCAATCAAAGCTAAGTGTAATGCTTCATTCAAACTGTGCAGCTGACTGCATTTTACTGATACATAAAATGACTGCAGGAAACGAACCTAACAGCTGTTTGCAGAATCGTAGATAAGGTGTCACTGCCTCCCTTCGAAACCGAAAGGTGTTTTTCCTGTGAGTTATATCTAGTGAATAAAATTGTAAGAATAAGCACAAAGAGAGGGAGAGAAACATCTGCCTTTGGAAGTTGCAGCGCTCTTTGGGCTGGATGCTTTGGGCCGTATAAAGTTGCGTAGCTCCATTAACTTCAAAAACAGCAGCAGGCTGGTTTACCAGAGCTGAGCATCTGAGCTTTCCGATTGAAAATAATCAGTGAGCAGGAGCTGCAGGCAGAGTTAGAGGAGTTTGCTTTTCTAGCTGAGATTTTGCAGAAGTCTTTTCAGCCTGAGAGGAATTAAAGCTGGGTACCGAGGTCTTTCAAGTAAAAGCTTACAGAGTGCAGAACCGGCAGTGTTTACCTTCTGCAACCCGCATTCAGCTTTCCAGCATTTTCCTATCTGCACAGCCTTGCAGGACAGCAAAGGGAGGAAGATGCTTCTGCTCTTCAAAGGGCCTTTTCTTCTGCTTGATTCAGTACTTTTAAGATGGTGGTTATAGTGTATCTCTATAGGCACCTTCTGCAATGTCAGAGTTTAATATTCAAAGGAGAAAGGGTGCTGCCATTCTCACACTTAATGGTGTAGAAGGCAGCGGCCAGAGCCTTGGAAAACAGTGAGGGTGGAGGAAGTGTTAAACAGTTTTTGGAAATTCCTTCCTAATTGTTTTCCTACTCAATCATTCAGTATTTTAAAGCTAAAAGTGTTAAAATCTGAAAGAAAAAAAAAAAAAGATCAGTCATGGGGAGTGGAGGGGAGGTGTTATATTTACTATCAAAATTTAGAATCTCAAAACTTTGATGAAATGTAAAAAAAATGTGAGGTACCTTCAACGAGCTCTTATAATAGCAAGAACAGTAAAATCCCTTCTAGAACAGATGCAGATGGCTTCTCATAGCTACTGCAACTGTTCTTTTCAGCACCCAAAATGATTTGGGTTTGGAGCTTTCCCACATTTTTCTGCATATAGACTCTTATCTTTGGAAACCCATTCTAAATCTTGAGCTGGAGGGGCTCCCAGGGTGACCAAACCAAATGTCCTGCTTGGAGAAATAAGAAATGGATTCTGCTTCTGCTCATCCACAAGTCTCCATTAAAATGAGAGTATCAGCTACAATATCAAACCATCCAGAATCTGCCAAATCAGTAGAAGTTTTGCCATTTCCCTCATTTTCAGTGAATTTGGAGTTTCAGGAAAGCAGGGGACACTCCCAAAGCCATTCAGCTTTGTCGTGAAATTTGTTCTACTCCTGAAACAAATCCTGCTACTCCGCAAATAACACATTTGCTACTAGCCCAAGACTTTTCATGTCTCTCTCTGTTTAGTCCTGGGAAGCTGGCAAAGCTCATGGTGTTCTTGAAAAGACATTGCAATTGCAGGAACATCTCAGGTGGGAATAGTTCTTTCAGTGCTGGGTGATTCTGCAACACCTACAGACAAATGGATGAACAGACGGATGGACTCTGTGCAAACATATTTGTTTGGTTTCCTTTCACCGTTCCTGGATTCGGAATCTCTATTTTTCGGGTGAGTTAATGTATTGTACCAAAGTCATGCCTTGCACTAATAATATTTCCCTGTAGAGAATGCCAGAGTCCTCGGCGCCTTCCCTCCTTCCTCCTCCTTTGGGAGGGCGCTCAGCTGGCAGGACCAAAACACTCTCTTCATTGACATAATCAAGATGCCGCAGTGACGCTGACACTGCAACACCTGAGATGATTATTCACATTTGTGTGATGTTATTAACTTATCCCACTGGCTGGAAATGCTCTGGAGAGCTGTGCACAGATCTGGGTTTTGGTGAATAACCATGGATAGATTGTATGCTCAGCAGCTTACCTGCCAACCCAACACCCTTGTCGGAGTCCAGCTCATTAATTATCCTATGAACATTGGGAAGTGTCTTTCCCATTTAAAATGCATATACTGCCTGTAAATAGCCACGACACAGCCATATTTGTGCCGTATTTGCCCCTGTTTGCTCAAAGATCCCATCAGCTGATCTAACCCTTTCCTTCAGACTCCTGGATGAGATGGGCATACACGGAGGGGAGATGCCCTGTGCATAGCACGGCAATGAAAAACGGCTAAGCCAAACTCTTTATTGGCAGCCCCTGGCTCACCCATTGCATCGACCTGAGCTGGGTCATCCTGTGCTTGTGCTGGTGTAACTGAGAGCAGAATATGGCCCAGTGGGAGTGGTGCGTGCTCTGCCAAGGGCATCACTCAGCCACCGACCTTGATGTGGGATTTCTCTGTGCTTAGGAAGGCAGTCACGTGTAAGAATCAGCAATGAATCTCTTTATTCTTTAACCAAATTAGTGTCAAAGAAATTGGGTTTTGGGGGCCCCCTCCCAAGATTTGCTAACCCCCCTCACCTCTGCCTTTGTTTGATGCATGAAGGGCAGAAATAGGAGACCTGAAGGAACTGAAAATTTTAACTACTTGCTTTTTCGCTCAGTTTTCCTTTCTTCCCCCCAAGGACAGTGTGTGGGACACCCTCCTCTTCATTTTTCTTTTACCTTCCTCTTTAGCCGTGGGAGGACAGACACCCCTGGAAAGAATAAACAGGAAGGGCCAGACCTGCCTCCGGTGTTAACCACTGCTGTTCCCCGGAGTCAACAGTCACAAATTCTGCCCTGTGTCTGTACAACAAGCCTTCAGACAGAAGAAACAGCCTGAAGCACAGTGAGCTGAAACACCCTCTGACACCCACTGATCAGCCTGGCTGCAGACAAGCAGGAAAAGCCAAGGGATTTTATTATGAGAATTTTAATTCAGCTTTCCTGGGACCATGGGAAAGGGCTGTCCCCTTGGGGCCGAACACGGGTGTCTTTTAGATCTGCACTCCCAGCAAGAGGCCAGGAGAATTCATTATTCAGCCTCATCCTTCACTTTCTTCATGATCCAAAACCCAACAAGACAACAAATGGTCTCTTGGTTTGCAATGCAATGCACAGTCTGTACAGGGTACTCTGAGCAAAGTGCTGCTGCTGGGTGGTGGGACCATCCACCATACAGCCAAGATGAGGGACCATCCTCCTTACACTCAGGATGAGAATTTGGCTTTACAACCTAGCAGCATTCAGATCTGGGCCCGAGAGGTACCAGGTGTGTAGGGCTCTTGAGCAAATACCTGCTTTATGTCTGAAAAATGGTTCTGGTTTGCAAAGTTAGGAATGGTTTCCAGTAATTCTAGGGCAGATTGATGGTTTTGGCGTAAATTTATGTCTCTCAGCCATTTCAGCTATTTTGGATTTTTCTCTTTCCAGCTGCAGCTGGAGGCATTGGTTGAGTCCTGTTGCACCAGGTGCCATCAAACAAACATGAAGACTTGGCTCCTGCTTTGATGTGTGTGCAATCTAAGCTGAGAAGATCCTTTCTTGAGAGGACTCAGAGACTCACCAGCAGCCCTGAGGGCATAAGACATGTCTCACACCACCCCATGTCCAACCCTCTGCATGGTGCTGCCCTTCCCAAGCTTCTGACAACCGACCAAACCCTCTGGCCTTTGAAAACACAGTCAAGCAGCTGCAGAGACTGGAAGCTCAGTGGGTCCCCAGATCGATTTTGGTTCTAATGGCAACAGAAATGTCCCCCACAGCCTAAATGGCCAGGAAACACACAGCAACTCCTTGATACCTGCAGATGTGACCCAGCTCAGAGAATCACATGAAAGCAAATATCTCTGGGCTTCACTCTTGCACAACTTTGCTGTATGTGAATGGTGGAAGACCCTGCTGTGCTTACATGTGGTGACAAAGTGTGTGAGCATCAGTTGTGTGTGTGGTGTGTACAGGCATGTTTCCTGTACCGAAGAGTGATCACGCTGTACATCTGCGAACCTCATAGCATCCATTCAGCACTGCAAAGCAGTGATCTAATAGGGATCTTGAGTAGGAAAGTTACCATGTCTGTGTCTGCTATTAACATTTAGAAGGTAATCTCCTTAACACCATAAATGCTAACTACTCTGGCATGCCCTTGACAGGTATAATTGTCTGTAGTCCTGTAAAAAATAATAGCCATCTGGCAGAAAGTACTGACACTGTGAGAAGAAAAAGAAGATGGGCACCAGCAAGAGACAAAGCAAATCCCCCAGCACAGGTTACCTTGGGGCTGTTTGATTGCCTGGCAATCTGCTCATGTCCCTCTTTTCAGCTGCTTTCAATGTCATGGTAGGAGCATCTTTCAGTTTTAGCCTCACAGCCAGCACAAGCCCTATCTGAATTTATTACAGACAAGGAAGCAGAAATACTTCTGCTTCACTGGAACTGACAAACATGAAAAAAGAGCTAGCCTGGTGGAGATCAAACCCATGGGTTACATAAGAAACCTTGCTCGGTTTCTGAAAGAAGTGTATCGCCCCGCTAATAGTATGCTGTATATCATCTGGCACTTGCAAGGAATGACCTGCCTGTTCCTCCCCATCTCTGGCTCTCCTCATCATTATAGCCCTTGTAAAAAATGGCATATTAAGTGCAAAGACCAACAGTCCTGGAAAGGAAACGATCCCCGTTATTCACAGAACCAGAGCACTACAGGCAGCTGAATGCAAGCTTCTCCCAGGGCATCTCTTGGCTTCAACCTTGATCCATAGATCTTTTTCCTGGGGTAAAGAAAGAATCTAATTCAGACAGGTTGCTTATTCACTGGCCTTTCTGATAAGACTGCTGAAAAAGCCTGTGGAAATCGTGGGTACTGGTAAAGCAGGAATATTTTCCAGCAGGTGCCAAGCCAAGGCTCGCTGTACAGCGGCTGATGACCCATCAACAGTTGGCAGTGAACTGGAGTAACGAGCTCAGTATAGCCTGCAATGAACCTTTCCCTTTGCTGCAACCACCCTCCTGTGGAGGGAGGGCAGAAGGATGTGGAAGGAGGGAAATCCCCTGTCCAATGCTTTTCCCATGCTCTGACAGAAACCAGGAACCCTGATAGCTCGGAAACAAAGAGTTTTCATCCAAATTCCGTGACCCAAGATACCCAAACAAGTTCAAATCATCTTCCAAAAGTCATTCACACTTAACAACCCCTTTTCTGAACTTCACTAAGGTTATGGTGAGATTTTCACTTGTAGCAGTGGAGCAAAATCTGTCTCCAAACTGTGAGAAAAAAAATTTGAAATTTTGCATAAATAAAGAGCTGTATTCACAGATTGGTCTGATCTTCGCTGGTGGTTTTACCCTTGCAGCTTTAAAGAAGTGCTGAGTTCACCCATCCCAGCAGTGGTGCACTAGCATCATTTCACCTTCTTGTCCATTTTTGAGGAAAATGCCCGTTCTCAGGTTTACCTGAAATCTCCCTGTGGCTTTTTAATAACCCCCAAGGAAACAAAAGAGGACAGTCTCTGTTACAGTGAAGTCTACTGAGGGTGGATTGACTGCAGCTGATGATAACAACAACCACCAGAGCAACGCAGAAGAATTTAGGGAGGAAAAGGGCACGTTTCACTCCTTACTCTCAGAGAAGTTGATCTTGTCTTTAACTTCTGGATGAGCATACATGAGCTACAGATCGAAGACATCTGCTATGAGACAGCTGGATTCACATGGCCGAGCTGTCATCCACAACCTTCAAATAAAGCCACACCAAAGAGAAGGTGCTGCACCCCATCGCCTGCCTAATTCCTGCCCTGGTGATGGTAAAACCTGAAACCTCTCTAAAGTGAATCCACTTTCCCAAACACACCACAGCCAATGCCACGATGCTACCCCAGCGCAGAGGTGGACCAGGCTTTAGGGCCACCTCACTTACACAATTGTATTTATTTTATGGATGCCAACTCACTGCCAGGATCTGAGAATCATTTTATAAATAGCATATGACCTAATTTTACATTTTTTAGATCTGTAGACTAGTCATTCACGACTAAGACTGTCACATGAAGCAGTTAAACAGCTCAACCCTTTTACAGCCTGCCAGCTGATAGGTGGTGGTACAGATGATCCTAAATGTCTCACACTAAAAGTCTCATAGGAGGATTTTCTCCAAAGGATTCATATTTAGCCCTTTGCTTCCCCCTAAATTGCTTTCCCTGGCCACATTTAAGAGCTTTTTGAAGGACACTGACACTTGCTTTTCAGATTTTCATCTAATCCTTCTCCCACTTTGCATAAATCAGGAGTAACTGCACTAAAGTCTATTTCTTCCACAAGCATTAGCAAAACTGCTAAAACCACCAAGATTTATTTCAAACACTGGCTTCAGTCCTAGCAATAAGTAACTGCGAGCATGGCAATTGCTCCTCACTTAAAGGACCATGGTGTGGTGTTTGCTCATCTGGGTCTTCCTGCGTGTCTGTCAAGGGCTGGGCTCACCCTGCAGCCTCCCCGGGGCTCTGCCTGACTCCCTGCCCCCTGCTCAGCCTCCCATTTCAGTATTGTGCACCATGATCTCTGAGACCACTGCTCCTCAGTTATGTGTGGTTGAAACTGGCTGGTGGGATCCAGGGGGATGAGCAGGCTGAGCCACAGCAGCCTCTGTGGCAGCTCAGGGACACAGCAATGGATCAGAGACATGAAGCAGAGTCCATGGTTTGGATCTGGGCAATGCTGGCTTCCGGAGATTCATCCAACCACAGTTCCATGACATGGTTTTTCATTACGTGCTAGCTACATCTGTCTGCCTCGCTGTCCTGAGCTACTGTTTTGAGCATTGCCAAAATCCATTGCTGGAAAGATTTGCTTTAAACATGCTGCTATTCTCAGAATGGTTTTGTTGAGCTTCTTCCCTCTCACCTGCTCTTGTCTAAGGCTGTACACCTCTAACCTTAAGTATTCCTTCTACATGCTGTCCCCACTGTTGGCTGCTGCTGGAGTGACACCAGACAGGGGACTTCATCTTGCTTTATTAGATGAAGAGTAAAACGAGCAACTGCAGCGCCAAATGCGTCTCTTAAATTAACTGTTAAAATCAATGCTGTTGCCATGGTTTGATTCAGACCATCAGCTTTACAGCCCAAAAGAACTGGGCGATATTGAATGGCCATTATCTGCTGGCTGTACTGGGGATGGCTTCAGCTGCATGCCGGTCCTCCCATACAGCAGAATCCTGATGCTTCCCGCATCACCTCTCTTCCTCCATTGGCATCGTCCAGCATTGAAGTCCACAACATAGGCTTCATCTTCTCAGTGAGGGGCCCTCCTTGTCTGACTGACGATCTGCCTGCGGGCTCCCACTAGTTCTATTCAATGCAAACACAGTCTCTAAACTGCATTTTGTCCCCTTAGGAAAACTGCCTTTCCAGGGAGGTTTGTGGTCCTTAAAGTTTGCACTAACATTTTGTTCAGCAAGAGTGTTAAGCAGGCAGCATTGGCTGAATTGCAGCTCAAACAGGTAATTAAACACCAGTCCATCCACAGCCCAATCTACAGTGTTCCAGCTGAATACATCATACCCAGGCTTACATGGTAGTATAGCTCTTATTTCTTAATGTGTGTAAACCCAGTTCTTCTGCCTCCTTCATGGTATCACCTATATGGAAACCATAATCTTAAAAAAATCACCCTATACATTTGAACAAAAAAAGGAATAGAAACTAAATCTTTCCAGCTTACTCGAACATCACATCTCTGCTCCGTGGCTCAGGGGGACTTGGGAGAACAGGAGCTTCGTTAACCATTTTCCAGGGTTGTTGAATATAGGCAGATAAAGACATAAACACAGCAGCACAGTCACCTCGGAGCAATGCCTCTGATCTCTATCAGCTTAGAAATGCTGTCAGCACCAGGGAGGATTTTTCATCTGGGTTGCTTTGCATTACTATTAACTCCAGAGTGACTCTAAAAAGTCGTGCAGCTGGGGACAGGCCTGCTAACACTCCTGGTATGTGCTATTGAATTTTGTAATACCCTGCACAGGCAGGTAACTTCTCCCCTGCTGACACACAGTAGTGCATGAAGCTAATTCCAGTAACGTCTTGGCACTCACAGGTCTAAACCCCTCAGTACCAGCTTGCCACTGGCCTGTGCCCTGGGCAGTGAGTGCCACCACTGCAAAGGCAGTGCAGGGCGGATGTAAAGCACCGCAAAGTCAGGAGGGCAAGAATTTAAACCATCTTTCACACTCACTTCGTAGTGGGGCAAGGGCTAACGGGTGGTGCAAGGCAAAAGAGAAACAGCAGAGTGAACCAGGCAATACGATCTCCCATAGATATGCAGTGTATCTATGTAGATACAAATACACACACCCTTTCCTACCCTACCCTACCCTACCCTACCTTACCCTACCCTACCCTACCCTACCCTACCCTATCTTGAGGCAGGGATTCAGCATCTTATGGAAATGGGTTTGGTGAACTTCCTCATCCCTTCCCAACATTTGTCCCCCTTGAAAAAACCCACAACATTTAGCCTGGCAGCAAAAAGCTGCTCCGGAGAGGCTGGTGGAGGTGCAGGGAGGGCTGTGAGTGGGAGCACACAGCACTGGCACATGTCCAGGGGGGCCAGAACCATGCTGTGGGTCAGATGTGGGGTGCATTGGCAGAGCCCTGTGGGGATAGAGGCCAGGGTCTGCTGGGCAGGGCTGAGGTGTACCTGGCTCCCTGCCTGCACTCGCCCCCAGTCTCTGCCAGTTTAATGAACACCAGATTCACACAAAGTGTGAATAGCAAATGGGGGGGAAAAATGCACTCGGGATAGAGAAATGTGTGACAAAAGCTGCACATATTTTCATCAGCCAAAGGCCAGGACATAGTAATAATCACTTTCCCAGCCTGGAGGAGAAGAACAAGACCAAGGGTTTCTTTTCAGAGCAGCTGAGACAATAGTGACAAAGGGCCACACAAGGTCAGTGACACTTTTGCAACTCATGTCAGCTGAGGAGCTGGTCCTGATCTGTCATCTCCCTGCTGATCACTGACAACTGAGACCACGAGGCACAATCCACCTCTGTGTTACCGAGCTGCCGAAACCTCCCCGTGCTCAATGGGGCTACACAACACGGCGGCAAATGAGACGGAGCTCTGCTGCATTCAAGTGTGGGGCTGCTTCACTCCCTCCGCTTTGGTGACTCACGGTGATTGTCACATCACTCTTCCCCCACCCCTGCGCCTTCATCAACCCCTTCAGCTCATTTGCATAGCTGGGAAGGGAGAGAAACGCTGCGGTTGCTGACTCTGTCGACAATGTCCTAAAAAGTGCCATTAGTTGGCATGCAAATTTTCCCTGTTGTTCAGCAAGGGCTTTGGAGGCACAGTGCTTGACAGACGTTTTTACAGCCCTGTTTGAAAAAAACAAAACAAGAAGTGACAACTCTTAAAAGAAGTGCCAGCTCTTTTCTATTTGGGGTCCCTGCCAGGTATGCAGCACAAATCATATAATCCTTCTCAAGTCACTACTAAGCAGCTGGGCTTTGGTCCTGGAGCTTGACGCTCCCTTTGCTCCTTTCAGAGCTGAGGTTTGTGTCAATACGGGCCATCCCCGCTGCCACCTGTGCACAGTAGCGGATGGAAAACCTGCAAGAGTATTTCATAGTGCGTCTCACACCTAGCTGGGTGGCAGCGGGCAGACTATCAGATGTGGGTTTAGACATTTCTTCCTTCTCCTTTTTATAAGGCTGGTTGAGGAGAGGAGGTGTTAATTATAGATCTATGCCCAGGATTGTGCGAGTGGTGTGGAGCCTGAGAGGTATAAATGGCTGTTAACACCTCGACTGCCTTCCCAATCCCAGTGTCAGGGGCTCAGGAAGGGCAAAACAGATCAGGGTTCAACCTCCAGGCCAGGTTGCAATAGCCTAAAAAGTCACCCAGCCAGATGATGTT
Organism: Balaeniceps rex; assembly: GCA_013401315.1. NCBI lineage: Eukaryota > Metazoa > Chordata > Aves > Pelecaniformes > Balaenicipitidae > Balaeniceps > Balaeniceps rex. The sequence goes on from VYZW01050649.1 coordinate 121,436, forward strand.
CTCATCACGTACATGGACAATCTCCATTCTCACAGGTCTTCGACTGCCTTTCTTCAGAAATCCATGGTCAGAGTTCCCAGCAGGACAGAGTGGTGGGGTGGACATGAGCTGTCTGCATCTGGCCTGGGGATACGGGCCAGGCAGAAGAAGACACTCCACCAGCAGAAGCAGTGGAGCAGTAGACAAGCAAAGGTCATTTGCACTTATCTACCTGCCTTTGAGGCCTCATCATTAGAGACTTGCAAAGGACTGTTGTCATTAACAATAAAGCCTTGTGCCTGCCCAGGAGACGAGGGTGAGCTGGGACATGTGGCCAACCCTCCAAGCCACCACGGCTGTGCAGCCTATTGCACCCTCTCCTTTGAATGTCCAGACACTGATCCCATCTATGCCAGTTTTACAGCATGTAACACCACTTACTACAGGGCCCTTAGTTACGAAAGTGTCTCAGGTGCAGTGACCTCTTTTTGCAAGTAAAGTTACGGTACCATTCTCCAAAGTGGCACAAACGGAGGTTGCATCCCTTCCCGTCCTTCCAGGTCCCCCCACTTGCAACCCTTGATTCCTCCCAGAAATTGGTGGCTCATACTGTAATTCCCGTGATGAAAGCACCCAGCCTTTGTGCACCCCATCACAGCAACTTTCCAAATTATGTGTCTGCCAGCGAAAGAAACACTTTAATGTTTGCTATGTGAGAGGAACTGTTTATACCCCATTCTGATGCTGTGTTTCACTGGGGTGAGAGACAGCTCTGGGCAACGAGGGATTAAGGGGGTCCATTGTATCCTTTTCTGATGTTGCCCACCATTCGCTGCCATTTGCATACATCCCGCATTCAGGATCTGGGGGCATGGAAACAGCTACCCCACCTGCTCCCGCGGCCGGGCATCGCTGGACCGGGGGCTGCTTTGAACAGATTTTGGGGGGAGTGATTGCGCACGAGGAGAAGGGTTGAGTGCGTGTCTGCGTGGGGAAGGGGGTGGGGGGGAGAGACAAACAAGAGTAAACATGAATTGGGAGGATTTTCAAAGCCGGCAGAGGGCCTGGAAAAGGACAGGCTTTGAATTCTGCATGTTCTTTTAACTCGGCCTCTGATTTGAAGAGGCCCCCGAAAGCCTGGTAAGCCTCATTGAACTTGAAAAGCTACAAGCTTCCTTTCTTCCCCATTTGCTTTGTCTTCTCTTATCTCATTCATGTGAGACATTGCTCCCACCCTGGCCCTTGCTGGAGAGAGGAGCCGGCCGGAGCCCCCAGCATCGCAGAGAAGCAACAATACCACGTCGCTCCCAGAAAGCCCCCGGACAATAGGCAGGAATTATGAGTGAGGTGCTGCAGCGACCCCGGCTCAGCCTCAGATACAGGCTAATCAGGAGGGACCAGGGCTTTCCCTGCCAAGGCTGGGCAGACAGACCTTACACCGAAGGGGGCTGCTAAAAGCCAGTCTGCAAAACCCTTTCCAAGCCTTTCTGCAGAGAGGAGCGTTTGGGGGATTGCTTTTAAGGGGACGCATGTCAAGACTGGCAGAGCCCGCAGTTAACCCCTCGCAATGGCAGCCCCACATGACAAAAGCTCTTTGGGAGTGGGCAGGCTCTTACGGAGGTCCCAGCTGCCCCCCAGTGCTGCAGCTCACTGGTGCAGACTCCAGAGGGTACAGTCCTGCATATTCCCAAGGGTAAGGGGACCACTGGATGGGGAATTGCATAATTGCATCCTTTCTGTGGCTTTCCTGTGGGGTTTCGCACAACTTTGCCTATTGCCATGATATCAAACCCCCGTTCCCACCTTGCTGAAGGATGAAGGCTCGAGGCAGCATTTATTGCACACTGAGGAGCCATTTGCAGCCTGTGCCGTGTGCTGAACCGGCCCAGTCCAGGACCCAGAAAGGACCAAGCAGGAGTGCCCACCACATGTGCCTAACCGTGTTACAGGGTTTGTCAAGATCAGCTCATGGGACCAGCTGCTACCTTCAGTGAGGACAAGGGTGCATCCGTTGGGTGAAAATACTGTTTAATCTTACTGGGAAGGAAAGACAAAATCCCCAGGTGTCCCAGCACACTTTAAGGAGAACATTACATTGCCAGGTATAAAGAATCACCCCTGTCCATGTTGTCCCCCAGTGCTGACTCTTCATAGCAGGCATTTACAGCTAGATCTTCCCCTGCAAGCTGCAAATAAAACCTCCTAAAAGTTACAGCCAGGTGGGCCTTTTCTGGTGAATATTGCACTAAAAGGCAGCTTCCTGCAGCACTTCTCCCACTGTGTGAGTGGGGAGAGGGTGAGCGTTTGGAGACTCTTCATAAACAAGCAAAAGCTCAGATATAATGAGAAAACCTTTTGTGACATAAGGACCTCTGCATGTCAAGTAAATTCATTATATAGCAGCTTGAACGGCAATCCGACAGCCTCCAAGTGTCTAATGCAATTATGCTGAGATGGGAGAGATTGTACAGCTGTGCTTCCCTGCTAATAAAAGAGACCAAAAGTAACAAAAAGGGGATGACAAGAAACTGAGGGCTTTCCACTGGGCACAGCAAAGCCTGCTGGAGTTCGAGGGTTCATGCAACTCTCTGAACTGATTTCGGAGTTCACAGGGTTCACAACATAGGCAAGAGTTCACAGGCTTTTCCTTGGAGATCTAAAACCACGGGGTTTTCTCCTATCCCTCGTCTCTCACCTTCCACGGGGAGATTTCCCATTAAATACACAGAAGAGGACTGCAATCCCTAATCCATTCATACAAATCTGGAACAGCTCCTGTAAATTTGGTAGAATTACCCCAATGTATGCAAGTCCAGTGTGTATTTTTTGACCTGTGCAACAGTGAAGGGTGCTTTTCTGCTCCCTTCCCATGAACCACCGCCCAAGCACGTGGGATAGCCACGCATAGGGCAGAGCACCCTGCCGAAGACTGCGGAGTGCAAAGATACCTGGGGAAGCCCTATAACATACACATATACATAGCATCCCATTACTATTCTATGCATATAGGCCCACCCCAAAGCAAGACCTCCTTCCACTGATGGCTGGAAAATGAGTAACAAAATCTCACCCACGCCCATCTCCCCAGTGCCTTTCTCGCTCCTTCATTCCTCCCCTGGCTGAACTGGGAGACAAGTGTGAACGGGTTTGCTGGTGTGAACACAGACTAAACCCCGACCCCACCTAATTTAGGGTAATAGCGCGCCTGGGTCAGGAGAGCAGCCACCCCAAGTTACTTTTCTAGTCCCGAGAGGGATTCTCCAGAAATTGTTGTCCACCTTGATAGGACTTCTGAGGATTCATACCTGCTCAAGCCAGCCCTGGTGAGTTAGCCTTGTCTGTCTTCTCTTCCACTCGAAGGGCTGCCTTTCCTCAGTTAACCAGGCCTTGATTGTCATTCCAGCTCAGGTTTATGCATCATACTGGTAGATTTACACCTACACAAGTGAGCCAACAAAACAGCACGGTGGTCTGGGGACATGTGTTGTATACTTTAGCTTAAACCTTTCACTTAAACTTTTAGCTTAAACCTTTTCCAAAATGACATCAGATAATCTGAAAATTATTTTCTGAACTGGAAATAACAGCTTCTGCACAGAATGTCAGACTGTCTCTTCCCATGCTAGACAAGCCCTCAGACCTGCATGCTCTTCCCTCTGCAGCTCTGTTCCAGCACTTTGTGCATCCAGCCCTGCGGGCGTCAAGCAAGCCCTTTGAAGGAGAAGCGCACAGGAGAGGGCATTTCTCTCACAGGCGACAGGATCTCTGGAAAAATACTAAGCAGCAGAATGAAAAAAGTTAATCCAAATTATCTTTTGAGAGTTTCCTGTTAGGACGGCTAACATTAGTAATGAATGCCTGGAGAGAGCCAGAGTTAAAGGGAGGCACTGGCACTAAATTTTGGAATATTTTGATTTTTCATTAATTAACTTGGAAAAAGTAGCACCATGTTTTCTATTTACACTCAGGTATTTGTGCTATACATTGGTCTAGATGATAGCCTGCTTCTACTAAAGTTATGACAAAAATTTAGGCCTCATCCGACTCAATAGGGAAATTCCAAATGAAAAAAAAAAAAGATTTCATTTCAGCTGTGGATGAATTAATTGTGTTTGGCTCTGAAGGGTTGTCTGTCTTCATTATTTTAGTTTAGGCCAGATTAGATTAAATTAGATTAGATTGATGGATGGAGAGAGGACTGGAAGGACAATATATTCCCTTTTTAAGAGTAATATACAAAATAATTAAAGTCAGATGAATTTCACAAGAATATATATCTGAATAAAGTTAGATGACCACTGTGGACTCTTTAACCTTGAAATAGCTAGAGACTCATTTTAAGACACATGTAATTACTTCTCCACACCATGTACTCCTTTACAATATCCCTATAGCACAAAATCATTCATATTGAAAGATATCCTAGTGGATCTCTCGCTGAAAACTTCAAAGATTTTCAAAATAGCAGGCATTTGGCAGCAAAAAGGTCCTTGGCTCAGGAGATACCATTGCTTTACAGACTTTTTTTTATGACCGTGCCTAAGTTTCAAATGATTTTTTGTTAACCCAGAAATACATCTGTCTGCTCCTACGCAGAATGAAAAAGGATTCTCTGCAGTGAGACGACACCTAGAAGGCAATTCTTAGCTCGATCAAGTAGTTTTCCAGCTCTTCAGAACAAAGCGGTTGACGGGTTGGAAACTCGGCCAAATAAAATCGCAGAATTCCATTCAGTTGACTACAATTGGGACTTTATGAAAGAAAATCCATTCCTCTACCAAAACTGGGCAGTTTAGAAGCAGGAAACACCAGCTGGGACTTCAAAGCTTTGATTTTTTAAAAAAATATCTTTTTTTGCACTGTGCACACTAGAAAGATTTCCTTCTGTCCAGGCTCATCAGAAAAGCTATCTGAAATTCAAAAGGTGCTGAAAATTTAGTCCCAACCCTGAATTATCAATGCAGACTCAGCTACATGATCCTTTTATCTGATATTTAACCACCTTTAAACATCAGCGAATACATGCTGCTGAATGAGGAGTGGTATAACTAGTCCAAAGGCAGTCTAGCCTTGCTTTTTTGCCGAGCAGGCATTGTTTGGCCCATCCTTTGCAAATGCTAAGCTATTTTCTGACCCAGTTCAGCTGTTCCCTTTGTTAGTCACTTCCTTGGGTAGATACAGCCATGGCCCTTCTCTGCTGTGAGGCAGCAATCCCATAAATATTAGAGTTGAGCTTTTCCTACCCTTTGTCATCCAAATATCGGTAGTCTTTTTCCTTCATTGACCCCTACTCTGAAGCCAGAAGATGAGATGGTGTAAAACTCAATTCATTGACTGTGTATACTGAAAGGGTCTGGGTTTTTTTTTAAATGATTATTAAAAAGACATTCTCGCTACAAGTTAATAACCCACTGCTCTTTAACCTGCAGTGATTGTGCATGGGTTTCTGGGCCCAATTTGGAAGCCCTGGATGCCTTGTACCTTCGTGCCAAAGCAAACACTCATCCACAGGCAGTGCTGGTGCTGCCCGGAGCGTGTCTGGGAATAGGCAAGACAGGGATGGATTACACAGAGGGCTGAAGTACCACACCAAGTAGATCAAAAACCACCACCACCAACTGCTCCAGCTATTTAGTGAACATCATGGACTGAGAGCCTGCATCCTTCTTATCAGCCAGCACATACAAGAATGTGTAACCTCCCAGCAGAGCGTGAGTTTTCCTCTTGAAGGAAATGCCACATGAGCACCAGGGCAATCCAACGCTTACAGACACCCCGTAGTTTTGCAGTCCATCCCTCCTGCTGACACTGCTTGGCTTCTCTCACTTCTCCCACTCATAGCTGTGGCTTAAAAACCTGGGGTCTTGTCTAGACAACACTTCCTTAAGACTGTGAGTCATACTGAGTAAGGACTTCTCAAAAGTTTGTTTTGTGGCAGGACCCTCTGCTTGACAGAGAATAAAATCCTGCAGCCTTCACAGTGATTTCTGCCTAGCAGATGGAGGGAAAATGCATTGAGAATGGACCTTAATTAAGATGTTATGTCTACCCTAAGTCAAGCTATCTGCAAAAGTACCCATGTAGCATATTTGTTTGATCTTATCACTCTTGTTTTTTCCACAGTCTTGTTTAAGGCTAATGAATAAGAAGGCGGATCCATTTCTTGGTTTCTATGAGGGAAGGATGGATGATTTGAGAGGAAATACTGAGTCATACAACTTGTCACATTACAGCAATAAAATCCATACTTTTTATTTTAATGGGGTTTTCGAGAATTTCACACCATTCGGTAGTCAAGAAGAAAGAATAAGATTTAGTTAGGGTTTTTTCCAATGGCCCAAACTATGGTTTCCGTGTGATGTAATTGTATAAGAAAGCGTCCCTGCCCCTACAAGATACATTACCCTGGAAAACCACCAGCATAATTCAGTTGAGTCCTTTTCCATACCTGGCAGTTGCAGTTGTAGCCCACATGGTCAGGAGCATCAGTATTACATCAATACACAGACACCCATGTGGAGGAAACCACCGTTACTCCTGGCATCATCCTACAGATATATTGAAAGACCTTAGTCTAACCTGAAGGGCTGTGATCACCATCCTTGCCTTGCTTTCCACTGGCGGACCAAGGCAAGACCTTGGAGCCATAACTCAGTACAAGCGGTTCACTACCTGCTGCTGATCTCAGCTTGACCTAAATACCAACCCTAAAGCAAACCATTTCTCCCCGCAGAAGCTAAGGCCAACCACATTATTTTACACAGCAGTACGCTTCACAGTAGCATGCTTCGCTTGCAGACGTGACCTAAATGCATCAGGTATACCTGCTCACGGGCTGATCAAATGGAGTACCTAAAGGGAGGCTTCTGTTCTGGCTTCAACACCCCGCAGAGTCGTTGACTTCCAGGCACCTAATCTGCTTCAGGAAAACCTCTCTCTCTCCTTTGTGTGCCAGATTTGACATCCCAGCCCTGGGGGAAGGTTAAATGTACCCCTGATGTACGTATTTGCCCAAAGTTATGGATGCTGAGGCAGTTTTTGAGCAGAAAGCTCTATATTTTTTTAATTAATGCTTGAATTTCCTGTCCTGCACACTTTAACCAGGCCTCCTGTGCTTCCCACTAACCACACACATGTGAGCAATGGAGTCTACTCTGATTTGAGGGGAAGGCCATGGTGAACTGGTCTTCTCAGTTACACTTAGACCAAGAAAATAAATAGGGCCAGTGACCCATGATGGTCTCTCCCTATCTCACTGCATGCATGTGCCCTAGCAGGGTGTTGACCTGTGCCAATAAACCGTCTCCAGGGCAATGTTCAGGCATGAGGTGGGGATCAGCAGACATCAGGGATTGCTCACAAGCAGCAGCATGGATGAGTTGCATGAAGTGAGCTGAGCTGTGCCGGCACCCTCCAGGATGTAGGACGAGCCTTGTTCCATTTTATTTATGGATATAATTCAGTATAGATGCAATTATTGAGTCCTAAGTTCATCCCTTAGCATGCAGTGGTGGTGATGGAGGGGGAATGGGTTTCCAGGTTAAATTCTCCCCTTCACAGCTGGAGAAGAAAAGAAGTAACTACCTCCCGCTTCCCTTTGTCTTTAGCAGCCAAGAAGATGGTTATCATCCCCGACCCTTCTCTTCCCCAAACTGAAATGACCTCAGCTGAATCACGCTCTGTTTCACTCTGCGTGTCTCCTGCTCCCTACTCTTTTCTGTGGCAATGTTGCATCCGGGCTCAAAAGCCCCTTTGAGCATGCAGGGAACACATGCCTGAAAAACAAAATGCCTCCTTCTTTTCAAAGAAATAATTTTGCTGGCCCTGCTACACTGTTCTCACACTGCTATGAGCTTCAAACACTCCCTTATATTAACATGGCTGCGAAGCTGAAGAAAAATTGGCAGCCAGGAGAAGGGCTCTCAGAGCCCTGTCATGTACCGGAGCAGGAGGCGAGCATCACAGAGCCAAGCACCTCATAAGCATGGGGGATGATGGGGAGAAGGGAGGGAGCCAGGAGAAGTCACTCATGGAATACCTTTCTGGTATGCCGTATGCCTGAGCACCTACAGCAGCACTTGGTTTGCTTTTTCAGCCTTGTAAATTTTATTCTTTCAGAACACGAGACTGTTTTGAATAGGAAGATTTGTTTTTTAATCAAATTATTAATCTTCCGTGTTTCATCTGAAGCAGGGAAACCTAAAGGAGGTTTCTGAACACCAGACATTAAAACGTCTCACTTCTGGCAGCCAGGCTCCCTGGTGACTTTGAAAATCCTTCGTTGATGTGTCTATCTTACCACTGGTTATTTCTGGAAGTCCAGCATGTACATAAAACGTTGCTTTGTGCATCAATTAAACCCGGTCCCGCATACCATACCTAATATGAAACCACACAGGAAATGAAAAGTTAAGCTACCTAACAGCATACGCCCGCTCTCCTTCGCCCCGAGCCCCCGGCATCACTGCTAACGCGGCCACCGCAGACCACAGAAAAGCTATAGCAACTTTAACCCTGCTTATAGAGGGACTTCAACACCTCCTTCCCCCTCCCCAGAGTGCCATTTCAGCGGAGCTGTGTGGTCTGCCACAGCAGCGCAAGCGGAGGAGAACAAGGTCTGTGTGGCCGAGGGGCTGAACGTCGCGTTGCCTTGCTCTTGCAGGGCCAGATTTGAAGGTGCAGTGGCAGATGGCAAGTGGTATCTGTGGGGGTGATTTTGCCGTATTACTTGTATCAAATAAATCCCACTTTATGTTAAAAAAGGCAAACTCAAATTGAACAGCTTCATATATCCAGGTAAACACAAAACTACACACACATATGCATGTACGTATATATGGAAAAGACGAAGGGTAACATCTTCAGACTGGAGATGTTACTGGTTCATACCATGGATTTGGTCCACACTTACAGCCCTGTTTACAACGGAGTAGAGTCAGTTAGCATTACTGAGGATTTGGCATCATCTCTCCATCATACAAGGACTTGCCCCAGTGTTTTTCTTCTGGAAATCCCTGCTGAGAGGGCAAAACCCTCCTACGCTCAGGTATGTGGAGCCAGGCCATGTCTGTCCCTCAGAAAGAGTGGGGTCGCTGGTCCTACCTGTGCCTTTTCCTCCAAGGAGAGACCTTTGCTTCTCCGAAGGACAGCAAGTGCTGCTCCTCACTGCCACCTCCTCAACACCCCCCACCATGCCCAGCATGCAGGGAAGCTTGGCTTTCCCCTTTGGGCTGGGGACCTGGGTTCAGCCCCTTACTCAGCCCCAGGTTCCCCCCTCAACAAAGACTGAGGTGCAATATGTCTGAAAACACCTATGGGTGACCGGCTGAGACATGACAATTCAAACTTTGGGGAGATAAATCCTGAACTAGATTCCTGACTCAGGGACTGCAGCTGGGTACCTAAAGGCAGGAGGACTAAACCCTGGTTTCTGCTCCAGCATTCGTCCCCAAGATAACAACGTACCCTGCTGTCACCCCATGCCTGGCTGGTCTGCTCTCCCTGCAAGCTCCTAGGGACAGGGACCGGCTCCTCTCGGCTTTTTGCCTACCACAAAGCCCTCATCTCAGCTGGAGTCTCAGCTGGGAAGACCCAAGGCTCTGATAGGGAAAAGTGAAGTCCTCTGCACCGGGAGGCCAAACAGCTAACTTAGCCTTCATGGACTTTGCCCATTCCTTCCAGAAATCAGGCAGAGTTTTATCAAAATCTCACAAGGAAAAAAACAAAACAAAATTCAGGTGCTGAAGCAAGCCATTTCCTGTAAGGGAAACAACTGTTTTTACAGGTATAAGTGAGGCCAGATTTCCTACAGACGCAGGGAAATTCTTCATTTTGCGAGTTGGAATTGTTTTTTTCTTTTTAAGGCGGGGGGGAGGAGGCAGGAAGTGTAAAAGATTTTGGAAACATGAAATGAATAGGTCAAGACACGTCATTTTGCTGAACCAAAGCAGGAGGCAACAGCTTGAAATTGAAATTAAATAGACCACCTGCAAGAAAAGGAGAGGAAGGGGAGGTGGAGAAGAGGGGAGGGAGGGGCAGTGCTGGCATGAATATAAACCACACATTTTTTAAAAGCATCCGTCGGTGAATTATTAAAGATGCTGTGCTGCTCATTTCAGGTTTGGACATCTTGGCAGTTGTGATGGGAAACGTGCCAAGGCACATGAGCACGGATTGAATACTTATTTTTGAATTCCTGGCAGGCACCTTTCCTTTAAAACACCAACTCTGGTGAGTGTTTGGAGGAAAAGTACTTGCTCTAGGACCTGAAAAGATATCTCCTCCCACCCTCGCCCAAGCGTGCGGTGAAGTGCTGGACGTGACTGGGGTGTTTAGGCAGAGGGACGAGTGCATATTTGAAGCATTATAGACTCTTCTTCCCACTCTCCACTTTAGCCTGTCCAAATCGTCACTGCAAAATTCATCTTCCTGCACACGCAGGTACTGCTGCCCTGTTGGCTGGATCCTCTATTGGCTTCCTGAGCGCTGGCAGCTCGGCTCCCGGCTTCTCCTCCCCAGCTTGTGCTGTCTACCTCTCTTGACCTACATCTCATCAATCCTTTCTCTTTCGGGCTTTCTCAGCAGCTGCCTCTCCCAGGGCCTTGGGAGCTTCTCCCCGGCAGCTCCTTCAGCATATCTCTTTAGCCTACGCAGCTCTGTGCTAATTCCTGTCCTCCCCCTGACCAGATACAATAAATCCTCTATCTCCGAGATAGGCTCAGAGCTCCTGCTGGAAAACTGAGGCTCATCCCTGGTGGCCTTGGCACTACTGCATATCTGTCTAGACCGGTTGAACCCCAGTGCCTAGGACTCCACACGCTGTTGTAAATCTCATTTGAGCAAACACCCCTCCTTCCTTCCCCCTCCCCAGTTTGATCAACACTTTGCAATGGGGAATGAAGCAAAACAAAGCTTGGCAGAGGGTAAATTTGATCCCTCCCCATGACAGAGCAAGTGAAACCACAGACCCTGGCTTGAGAACGGTGCAGAGCAGAGAGGAGAAAGTTACAGGTGCATGGGACAGAATAAATTCAAGCAATTGCCAGAATATTTGTAAATAAAATAATAACCAGTGAAGTGAAATAAGCTGACATGCGAAATGTGCATGTTGATTAAAACAGCCCTGGAGACCATTAAATGACAAAGTCACTGTGTATGCCAACAAAACCCCAACCGTAGCCCTGATGCATATTCATAGCATCTGAACAACGTCCCATCACGACACTAACGAGGCACTGTGCTTGGGAACACGCTCACATGGAGCCAGGGGGAGACTGTTTGGTGCCTGACAAATTTGGGAAGGCTACAAGCGTTGAAATCTCTCTTTGTTACTTAACAAACATGGAAGTAAGGGAATGCCATACCTCTTGTTATGGAAATAGCACACAGTGCTGAGGATATATGATAAGTCTAGGAGAGAATTACAAACATTCAGGACTGATCCCTTTGAAATCTCTGGGAGTTTTGCCATTTATTTCAATGGGGGCTTTACCGAGTCCTTACAATGGACGTAGTCATTTATCTGCAGGCGTCGATGTGGTTCCCTTCGCCTCGGCAGCCGTGCTCCTCACGGACATCTGGGAAACGGGTTCATGCTCCTGGGGAGCAAGCACGTGAGTGTCATCGTCCCCATCGCATGCCTGGGCAGGTGCAGAGGTGGGTCATAGCCACACGGGGGGGGAGGGACATTGTAGTGCTCTCTGCCCGCTCTGTTCAGCCATCCCGCCCTGTCTCCGGCAGCTCCGTGTCTCTTCAGCCAGAGTGCCCAATGGACATCGCGGCCACATAAGCAGGTACCAGGCAGGTGCATGGTGTTTCCCCAAAATAGCTTCAGGGTCTGGACTAATTTCATCCTAAACTAAGCAAAGAGTGGGCAATGGGCTCTGGGGTTTGAGATTCAGCAAGTTGTTTAAGGGCATACAGGGTGAGTGTTGAAGAGCTCAAAATAACACAAGATACCTGCCCCTGAAAGGCTCCTCCATAAGGGCACTTGGGCAGGTACCCTCTGTGGGCAAGGGGTTGTGGTCCTCCATCACAGGCCTGGAGGGAGCAGAGTTTTGCTGCAGCCAACTGAAGACAAACGAAGTTCCTTCCTGCACAGCCTGTGCTGAGATCCCGGTGCCACCCATCTGACAGCAAGGCCCTAAACGGAGGGACGATTAGACATCTGTGTACCGAGAGATCAAAAAAGAAAAGCTATCAACCAGAGCAGCTGGGTGCCGTGGTCCAGAGCCTTGTCCTAGGGCTCTGCTCAAGTCCAGGAACAGCAGCACTGGTCTGTTTGCAGGGGTAGCAGTGTGGGGGCATGCGGGTGTGCATGTAACACAAGCAAAAAGCAGGTCCTTCACAACAACTTAATACCTCACCCTGCAGCGTGGCTGTTTGTACCCTAGCAAAGCTCAGCTGCTGCTGTTTCAGTCAATCACGTTAACTGACATCTTTCCAACATCCTCATTGCAAGATTCAAATCTAACCTACCTGTAGGATTGCTTAACGCGCTTAAGGTGCACGTTAAATCAGAGGCGAACCAGTAAATTACAGAATTACACAGGATGTGTTAGAGGAACTAGTACTAAAAGGCTTGCTCTCTTGGTCAAGGTAGGGTTGATATCTCCAACCACAGCTCTAACGTGGAGGAAGGCACTAGAGCAAAGCAGGTTACTTGGGAGTTATCTTAATTGCAATTACCACCGCTGACTGATCTGGCTGTTACCTGGTGATTTGTTCAGCCAGACCCTTCTATTTATCTTTATGACTGATTGAAAGACACCCAGGAAGAGAAAAGAATAAATCATTGGGGATGGGGGTGGGGGGCAAAAAAAAAGTTGCCATAAATCTGCCCTGCCACTTTAAGAAGGAGCAAGTGGTCCAAAAGCATTTAGAAAGCGGATTTATTCTGCCTGTATTTTCCACCTCAGGAAGGCAGAACTCCCAGTGGGGCAGATGAGAGGATGGAGAAAAATGAGGACTTACAGCAGAAGCTGCTGATGTGACTGACAGTTTGCTGGTGGGAATAAAATGTTTCTTGTTTGTTCCAAGATGGAGATAACAGAGTCAAGAGGTCAAGTGGTGTGGGAATGCGAAAGCCCTGCGGGTAATGTAGCATGATAAAAAATGAAGGATCCAGGGCGCGGGGCGTCATTGCCACAATAGGCCAACTCGCAATTCAGAAAGAGCTTAGATCTTGTCTGTATTTAAATATTGACTGATAATTTCACTCCATTACCTCCCTGTCGAAGAGGTATGCAGATAGCCTCGTCTGACCAAGCCTATTTTAGTATCCTGAGGGGTACGTCCTGTGTTTGATGAAGTACTAATTGGGGCGGGGGGAGAGTTGTCCTTTCTCATCCATCAATCTTTTAGTCATACGCACAATTACTGGAGCTATTTAGATACCCAGGAGTGACCGGCACGCAGGAACTGACCCGAAACCCACTGAAGCCTGCAGAGTCTTGCATGGCAGCAAGGGGGATGAGCTGGGGCTGGGGGGAGCAGTGGGGTGGGGAGCGATGCTCAGGGCTCTCTTGGAATGGTCTGAGGTTGTGGGCACGGGTAATCCACGGAGCACCCATATCCAGTAATATCCCTCACTCCTCTGGATTTGGGAAGGCGTTTGCAATTTAGATGTACCGACAGAAAGATTGAGCAGAGCTGGGCAGCATGGAGGAGGGGGACAGGAGGGTGAAAACTGGCCAGCAGCTGCGGAAATCCATGGCAGGGAAAAAGTTATATAAAAATAAAACCCATGGGTTTTTTTAATTACATTTCCCCCCCTTCCACCCTGACACAGTTTGCTTAGAAGGAGGATGGGCTGTGCTGAGGCTGCCTCCTCCCCTGTGCCTCTCTGAACACTTTTGTGGGGAAATTTCCAGTTCTGAATTTCTGGTCTGGCACAATATCGAGGAGCCCATTAGTCTCGGGTCACCCACAGGGAGCAAAAAGCATTCAGGGCTCCCACCCGCCTTTGCTTTACTGTCCTGCAAAGTGCTACAGATGCTGATCAATATTAATCATTTCTGGTATCTGGGATTATCTGTGTTGCAGGCAGGGGCTGGGACCTGCCACAGCATTGGGCAAACCGGGCAGAGGAGAGGGTCTCTGGGCACTAACTGGGTCTTACGGGCGTACCGTAAGGGACACCCCGGCCCTTTCCATGGGATAGCAAGGACCATCCCTCAGGGAAAGGAGAAGAAAAATTCTTTATGTGGCCTGTAACACAACAGTGAGGAGTAGCCTAAACAGAATTTCACAGTAGGGAAACTGAGGCACATAAATGTTAAACAATTTGCCTGAAGTCACAGGGAAAATTCAGGAGCTGAGCTTGGTTTCCCTCCTCTTTCTCTTCCATTTCCACATCTCCCCGTGGCTGTGGAGCCATTTGCATTGCTGTGCTGGGCCTCCAAAACAGGCACGTTTACTTAATGGTGAAACCTCTTCCCTTTCATGCAGGCACAAAGTCATTTGGAAATGTTCTCAAAAAAGCCACCAAATCCAAACCAGTATTATTGCAGCTGGCTGGCAACCCATGCCACCAGATGCCAAAGCATGATGTGTCAGCAATAAAATGATCAGCTGCTCCATGTAACTTTTCGGGCTTGCTGTATTCACCAGAATGAAAAACACGAGGCCGATGCCAAGACTGGTGTTTAAATAAGGTGTCTCGTGCAGTCAAACATCTGTCCAGCCGTGGCTGTGCTATGTTCTCTGGAAACTACAGCAGCTTCCCTGACTTATTGTTACCAGATTAACAGCATGGGAATGTTCATGCCTTTAATTCTCAGCAGTATGAAACCATGAGGGAGCGTGAATTAGGCTAACAAAGCAAACTTGCTCCACGAACCCTCCCCTAACAGCAGCTTTTTATTAAAGGAAGTGGGAGGTACGCTCAGCTGGTTTCCCTGGCCTTCTCTCATTAGGAACTGGGCAGTGCTGACCATGCAGGAGAGGAAAACAATAATAATAATAATGATAAAGGAAAAAAGGCAAGGAGTCAAGGTGTCAGTCATGTTGCCACTGCATTGCAAGCAAAAAATGTGAACAAATTTCCTATCCAGTTTTAAAAGAGAAGGAAGCATAACCTCGGGGTGCAACCGAATTCAGTGTGTGTCTAGTGCTTCTTCCACCTCCCAGAGCGAAAAGGAGCAGGACCATCCCATG
The DNA here is from genome assembly GCA_013401315.1 of Balaeniceps rex. Classification (NCBI taxonomy): domain Eukaryota; kingdom Metazoa; phylum Chordata; class Aves; order Pelecaniformes; family Balaenicipitidae; genus Balaeniceps; species Balaeniceps rex. Next base: position 136,571 of record VYZW01050649.1, read on the forward strand.
GCTACTCCAAGAGTCCTGTGCTGAGCTTGCCTTGAGATATGAAGTCTCAATCTTACTCACAAAGCAATAGCAACTCCTTTTTAATCTGCAACCACATTGTAAAATGCATTCTTCATCTTCTGAAATGTCCCTGGAGACCAAAGGCAAGGGGAGAAGCAAGAGAAAGGAGGTTTACCCGCAATCGTGTACCAGCTCAGCCCAGACTAGAGCCTCCATCACATGGCCTCCTGATCTATGCACCCTTGACTCCTCTGTGGGGTCTCTGCAGCATGTTACCACCTCAGTGTGCTCTGCTCTTGCAAATCAGAGTGCCCAGTGCACCCCCCTGCTAGTGCAAACCCACCTCGGCATTTTTGTGATGCCTGCTATTCTGACATAAGAATGGGCCATAAAAACACTCATTATGTAAAATACACTTGTTACCCAGAGAAGCAAAAGGGAAGACCTAGTCCTGCTTTCTCCATCTCCCACACAGGCCAGCAGCTTTCACTTTGGACAGCAGAAGTATACAATCATATGAAAGTTGATGGGAAACCCCAACAGCCAGAGTGGCTTGAAGTAGACCAGACAACATGCCAACACGATGGAAAAAGCGAAGAATCCTCCAGACTGGGCTGCAAGGGCATTTGTAAAGACCCAAACATGTCAGCAAACATGTCAGATAGCAAACACTGGGTGAAGCCCAGGGAACAGCAGGAAGCTGCGGTTTTAACAGGCAGCCTCAGGTTACAATAAACCCTACACTTACTCATGGTTTTTACTTCAACCTGCTGATCCATGAAAAAATCCACAAGGAAAATGCCACAACTGCCTTAGCTGTGGTAGGACTCTGACCTTGGCATTGCTGTGTGCTCCCCACATCCAGGGAGAGATGTGGGGTTTTTGCCAAGGCCGCAGTTTTTTGGATGCCTTGGCTTTGGTGGCAAACTTGGCACGGGACGCACACCTCCCTGGTTTGCTGACCCCACGGTTATGCCAAAGCAGCTGGTTTTGGGTCTGCATTAGAAACAGATCTGAGTTAAAAATAACTCTCTTCCCCTCTTTTCTGTTCTGCGGATTATTTTAGCCCTGAATCTGCCCAGTGATCTGCTCTAAACCCCACAGTTGTGTGATATGGATGCAGGAAATCCTGAAAACAGCTTTGCTGCTAAAACCAGTCTGGCATGAACCTATGTTGAGGCACCGGTGGGTTCCAGTTCACCCACCTGCATGCTCCTGTTTGCATTTATCCCCACTCTGTGTTCTGACTGCTAAGGTAAAGGACAGACACAACGGTGACATGCTTTTGATACATTCGTCTATTGAATCAGTGTCAGTTCTTGAAGTCAGAGGGATGCTGACTGAACCTTTAGGCTGTTGCCTGAATATTAGATCACGGTGAAGTCTCAAGATAAGGTAAAACTTAATTAAAGGAATCTTTCTCTGTAGGAGGGCCTGATCCAGAGGTTGTTAATGGGATAAATAACCTTTACCTCCAGGTTGCCAGTTAGAACTTGGCTCCAGCTGGGAGTGATGAAAAGGCAATGTCTCCTGCCCAGAAGTTGCTCAGTCTCCATCCTCGCAGATTTTCAAGACCAAACTGGATAAAAGCCTCATTAATCTGGTCTGGCCTCAGAGCTCTCCCTGCTTTGAGCAGATGTTGGACCAGAGACCTCCTAAGATCCCTTTCAGCCTGAATTATCTTATGATCCTAATGTCAACATTTTCCCAAGTCACAGAGGTCTCAGACAGCAGCTCTGAGAATGACATTGGCCTCTGCAAAATGAAGGTAACCATTTGAGACAGATGGACATTTTCTATCCTGATACTTTCCAAAATAAAAAACAAGCCTCTTTTTTTTAAAGAAAGGGAACATTCATGGGGAAAATGCCCAGTGATAACTATTAGCGCCCTAGAAAAAAATCAGGAGGAAGGTTCATCTGGGCTGGCAGGTCCCCATAGTGCTTCCTGGCTCAGGGATAGTAGCACTGTGCATCACTCTTAGCTCTCTCTGTCAACATTGATTTTAACATTTTAATTGCCTGTGGCCATGATCAGTGCTGGCAGGATGCTCAGGAGTCATTTTCCTTGCTCAGCGGCAGCTGGGGACAACCTGGTTTAAACCCCATCCGCCCAGTTCTAGACCTCCTCAGAAGTGCAGGAAGGGGGCTGCTTCCTGGAGGTGTCCTGATTCCTCGGAGAGGTGACCCTCCCGAGTACTGGTTTGCAGTGGGGACATTTCTGTATTGCAGCCAGCATTACTCCAGGGGACATCAAAAGCTGCCCAGCCCGTGGAGGCTGAGCTCAGTGCTAGCGGTGTTGCACTCAGGTCACTGATGAAAGTGCTACAGGGTTGCCTGTCCTGTAGCAGCCAGGGCAAATACCTTCCACTGCAACAACATTCCCATGAAAAATTTAACCAACAGAAATAAACCAAAAATACCATTATTAACAGAGAACGCCAGTGCTGGGCTTCAATAATTGATGCACCAAAAGCATATAAAAGAGCCTCCAATGATACATTATTAAAAACAGCTATTTGTAAGGTGTTGTGAAAACAAACCTAAAGAGAGGCATTGAGAGGGAGCCTGAGAAAAGCCATGGTGAAGCACAAAAGAAAAAGTAAGGCAGCAAACGTGGTGCAGTCCATCCCACACCCCTGACTCAGCCTGGGGTCTCACCTGAAGGACATCCAAACTGACGTCTAGTAAATGTGGTGATGGTCCCTCAACATGGCAAAAGCAAAAGCTCTATCTTGATTCAGCCAAATAAATTTAACCTTCTTACTCACTCTGGAGAGTATGATTTGTCCCTTCCCACTGGCTGTTGAGGGAACCTGGGCGCTATTTTGCTGTCAAATTGTGTCTTTTAGTTTAGCTCCGAAGTTTAGGTGGGCTGAATCCAGACTTCTGGTCCACCTTCTTTGACAGGTTTACTTGCTAAGCTCCCAAATTAGTACATGGTCTACACAAAGTCCTCCGAGACTGTGTGATGCTGGGGACAGCTGGAGGACACACACGACATCATGATGCGGTGAGTCAGGAACATTTGAGGTGCTTCTGGGATTTTTCAGTTGAAGGATATCTCTGTCAAAATGCAGATTCATTTGTGTCAAAACAGTTTGTTGGAAGGAGTTGGTTTTGACAAATTTCTTCTTTGCAAGCTTTTTTGAAAGAAAGTTTTGAAGTCATCTTTCTGACATTCTCAGGTTAAAATGCTTTGCTTTTTAAGGCCAAACCAAGTTTTCAGCTCTAACAGAGTCTCCTTCGGACAAGTGACGCTACGTGAAACCAGTTACAAAGACCTCATTCAGAGAACTTTCTGGCCACAGACCGACTAATGAGGATAAAGGCACAGAGGGATATTTTGTGTTGACAAAATAAGCGCTTTCTTCCTTGAAAGTTGGCTGCATCATTTATTTAAACATAGTCAATATTTAATGGTGTGCTAACATGCACATTAAATGCATTGTGAGTCCTCTTGGCCTGATGTCCTGACTTGCACAGCAGCAAGAACAGCTCTGGAGCAATCTGTGGCAGGGGCTACATCAACTCTGCTCCCCTACACTTGGGATATTTCCTAGGACCGTCCTGAAACACTTGTTATCTCAACGGCAGACACTTTGGGTTCAGACACATGGGCAGGCTGTGGGAACTCCGCAAGCGGCAAAGGTGCCGGCTGAGCTGCCGTGCCCAGTGATGTGAGCGCCTGCAGCTCGCAGCACAGAGGAGATAACTCGGGCGTGTGATCACCACGACGCTTCAACAGCAGCACCTGCCCGAGGACACCCTGCTCTTGGGTGCGTGCCTCTACAAGGCCCCCAGTCACCCTGGCCTGGGACTTTTCAGACCAGAAACTGGTCTGGCTTGAAAATGCTTTGCATTAGGTGGGGAGAGGCAGGAGGAGAGATTATTTGTAAACCTTTGCATTGATTACCTGTAACCTTACTGGACCAGCAGTTGAAGAGGATTAGGCAAAACCACACTACCTCCTGTTTGCCACGGGCTGATAAGCTGCTGCAGCTCAGCATCTTGCGACACCCTCCTACCTGCCCAGCTTAGTCCCCTGTGATGTTTTTCCCAGGACTGCTTGTTTCCACTGGGCTCAGACTCTGCCCCAGGGAGCTGTTTTCTTCTCCGGTCATTTCCTGCTATGCCACAGCTGATGCACATCCCTGCTTTGCTTTTGTTGGGAAGTTTTTCCTCCTGTCCCTCTTTGCCCCATGCAAATGCATGTTTTGTTGACTCAGCAGGGAAGCAGAGCGTTCAGCCTTACGGCTGCCTGCAGGGGTGCTTTGGCATCGCTTATGGGAGTTCAGCAGGGAACTGTGAAGTCCATTTGCAGAGCGCACGCAAGAGGGGATTTCAGGGATCTTGCATCACCTATTTTACTGCAAATATGGAGACATGTGCCATCTGCAGCCACATCCTTTGCTCTTTATATAAACCCAGGGATGGGGCATTATGTTAACACTCAGCCAGCAGGTTTGGAAAACATTTGGCCATTAAGCTGTGCTTTGGAGACCTTGGACTGGTGGCACGACTCCTTTGAAGAGACCCAACATCACAACCTTTATCAACCTCTTATCCGAGGAGCCAGCACCTTGCCACCTGGGAAGCTGTTTAGATGTTGCATGTATGCCAGCAGCTAGGGGACTCCAAGGGACAAGTGGACTCGTGGAGGCTGAGGGGCTGAGTGCTGGCACGCAAAAGCTCTCAGGAAGCCAAGGAGGTGGCAGCAGGGATTGGTGCACCCCAAAGACGCGCCCCAGTCCTGGCCACCAGGAACATCACAGCAGCTGGCAGTGGAAACTCCTCTCTCTTCTCATGGCTCAGATCAATGGATGGGTCGAGGTCTGTCGCCTTCCACCGCAGCCATCCAGCCAGTGACACCTAAATATTTTCCTCCTTCAGGAGACAAAGGGAAGGAGGGCGGCCTGGCTCTTGTCAAGTGTGGAGCTGACAGCTTTACAGCCTCACTGGGGAGAGGAGCTGAAAGAAAGAGCGTTAGATTTAATCTGTGCTGACAGGGGTGGGTGATGGGTATTTTTATAGTGGAGGAAATGTATCGAACAGGGGAAATTAGACTAGAAGACGATAAGGATCTGGGCCTGACACAGCCAATTAATAGATGTTTACAAATGATAAAAGCTGATAGATCAAAGCAAATGCACTCCTTTTTACTCTGTGCCTCTAAATTGTTTGGAAGTGCCCCACTTGGCAGTGGCTGTCTTGTCCACCAGCTCAGGGCCCTCTCCAGTCCGTGGCTGGCCTGGAGCAGCCGCACGGTGCAGGTTTCTGCAGCAGCTAGTGCTCCCAATGCCTGCGGTGCCCGAGCACAACATTTGGGAGCGACCAGGGAACCCCCTGAACAGGTCCAGACTCACAGCGTTTAGGGGGAGGGAGCATAATTTTTCTTTGTTCAACACACAGGGAACATTTCTCCACCTTGCACATTTCTCTGGACCCAAAAGGTCAACTGAAAAAATGTACAAGGTATCTGGCACAGAGGGAGAGATCCTGGTATACAGTCACAGCATCCAGCAGTTCTTCCATGGGGACCCCTGGCATCCCATGGCTGCTCCAGAAGGGATCTGAGTCTCCCATACGTCCTGTGTCACATCTGGTGGAGGATGCTTGGCAGGAGAGAAGTGTGCTGTAGCACTGAGGCCAATGCCATGCTGCTCCTCAGGGAACCTGCATCCATTGTGCCCCAACAGAAGGCTTGGGCACGCTCTGGGTTCTCTGCTCAGGGGGACGTGAGTCCGCTAGTTAATGGCAGTTTTAGCAATGAAAAGGACTGAATGGCCAAACTCCTTTCTTTGGTGTGTGTGCACTGCTAGTTAACTTCTGGTTCGTGATCCTTCATGGTCCATATCCTCCACATGCTGGTTTGCGCTTTGTATTTTTTGAACTGAATGTGCTAAATCTCCCAGAGACAAAATCTAGGTGCAGTTCTCAGGATTCAGGCCAAGACCGCTTCCTGCAGACCCTACTGACGAGACAATTCCCAACTCGGTTCCCTCCAGTCTGTGCACCATCCGACAGAACCCGGCTGGCCCTGTGTTCCCATACGACACATCAGGCCATGCTCCAGGATAGACAGACCATGTCCCTGGGGACTGAGCAGTTGCTTTTCTGAGTGTCCAGTTCCCACCACACCACACCTGGAAGCTTTGCAGGGGGCTATTGGGGTAACTACCTGCAATCACGGTCAGCTCAGGGCAGGCTTGGCTTGGAAACAGCTATCGTTTGCAGCAGCAGAGCTCTTCCCTGAGCTCACACTGAAGGGAAACACCATGAAGATGAAACCAGGAATAGTTTGGCACAACCATGGAAACAAGATGGAAAATCAGTGTGAGCTGCAGCTTGCAGAGTGTTTTTAACACGAGCATTGCAAGTGACAGCAGTTCCTGGGATGTAACACCCATACAAACCCACAGGCTCTCGAGACACAGCACATATAGCAGGAACCCTCCAGCCTCAGCTGGGATGGGGTTTGCTTCGGCTTTTTAGCCAGGGCAGCTGGCAGAGCCCAGGCCAGCTGTGGCCGTGCTCTCTGATGGGTGTATGATCCCTGACTTCAAAGGCAGCTTGGCAGGAGCCTCATCAAGGCAACTGTGATCCTCAGAAAGACTGAGCATAGGCTCAGGCATTCACTCACATGCAAAACCGGCACAAGAAGAAAACAAACCCTAAACCCATAAAGAACAAAAAAGCTTCTCCGACATTAACTTCTATGATCCTACACTCCTCTCACCACTGCTGTGTCAGCCTTTCCCCCTGCCAGATGGGTCTGCAGATGGTTGCCTGCTCAGCAATCGATGCACGTTAAAGCAGCTTCGATCAGCCCTGATTTCTCTGCCCTACACGTGTTTGCGGCCAGGGAAGCAGGGAGCTGCACGTTGGCCTGGCTCCACTTCAGTTAGGACAGAACAGCCCAGGCTGGGATGTAGAGCTGGAGACCTGCCCTCGCTGCACAGCTAATGGCAATACTGGGCATCCAAAAAAGTACTGCTGCACGGAGGCATGTGGCGTTTGACATCAAATTTTCTAACCCTTCTGTGAAGTGTGCTGTTAGCCTTATCTTCCCTATAACATGGTAGCACCTAACTCAGAGTCCTGTATTTTCAGATTTGCTGACATAAATGAAAGCATCTAAATTCATATTTAGGAACAAAAGCAATGGGCTCTGCTTAGAAAGGGTTGAGCACACGCAGCTCCCACGGACTTCAAAAAAAAACTAGATCAAATCCTGAAGTCATTCACAGAGAAGACCCAGTTTTATCAACTCCAGCATGGTGCAGACACCAAATTCCACCATCTAGCACCAATCTCACAGCTAACCAGGTAGTTGGAGGTCAGGGAAGATGGGCATTGCTTGTTTAACCCTAAAATATATTTCTCTGGTGGAGTCCTTAGATGTGACTAATGAGTCATTCAAATGTACAGCTCTGGGGCCATCTTAGGTCAGGATATCTCAGCTATTCCTGCATTTCTGCCCGTGGCATTTACACGAGAGGCCTTAGCGCAGTGTCATCCTACATTGCTTTAATTTGCTATTATAACAATTACAGGCTTTTGAGTTTGGGCTTCTTTCCAGATACAGTAAATCTCCTCTGCAAGGCAGGCAGTGTGGCAGCACCACTGCACACAGCACCCATTAACTATGCTGACTCCAGTATAAACAACGTCAAGGTGTTATCATGGAAAAATTCTCCATAGCCAAGGGCAGCTGCCTTAGTCCCATCGGACATCAGCGAGTGGATGTACCAGCCTGGAACAGGCACAACACAGATGCACTATGTTTTCCCCCTGCCATACTCTCTACAGATGGTTCTTTCTCTGCCACGGAGAAGTGGCAGGTCCAGTAGAGCCCTGAAATGGTGGCTTTACTTTAGGCAGCTGGAGTGATGTTTGCGATGACACCCGTTATAGAGATTGGCATGGATGTCAAGGCAGAAGACGGTATGATGCACCATAGCTCAGCTGCCTTCTGGACACTAAGAGTAATAGGGGAAGGGAGGAGTGATTAAGGTCATTTTAGGGCACCGTCCCGCCAGGGTCAAGCACTTGGCTCCAATGCAGCGAAAATCTTTAACACTTGCCTACATGGGTACATGAGGTGTTACCCATCTCACCCTGCACAGAGACAGGGAAATTCAGCTTATCCATCTTTGCCACCCGGTGTGCTCCCTCGGGAGGTGCATGGCCATCTCCACCGCCTGCCAAGGCAGCCCAGACAACTGGATTGCATTAAGCTAGACCTGCAGCTTGGAAAAAGTACAGTGCAAATCAATAGCCTGGACTTACCAGTATACCTGGGCTAGTCTGATTTACCTTGCCTCCAAGGGCTAAATTGCTTGGAAACTGTATTTCCTATAAGCCCAGGTAATATTTTTCAAAGGTGCTTAGTGACTTAACAGCTTATATCTCACAGACTTACACTGAAATTTGGGCTTCAGTGCCCAGATCCAACAAAGTACACGTGTGTAATATCAGTTTGAGGTCCTGTGTCCCAGCTAGGACCCAAAACGTATGGTTGGATCTGGGCCTAAGCATTTAAGTCACTTAGGAAAATTAGATTTTGGCACCCAAGTCCCCTAGATGGAGGCCAGGTTCTCCTCCATGTGAGAATCCTCCATGTGAGAATCCTCAGCAGCATCAACATTTATTTTTTAAATCCATTTCTTGGACAAGGCACAAACCCAGAATACTGAACATTATAAATATTGAAGTTCCTATAGCACTTTCTGTGGAGGAGAGGTGTTAGCCCCAGGACGCTGGTTGGGTTCCAACTCAAGCAATTGCGTTCAGCCTCTAACACTTCAAATTCCCTCTCCAGTTTCTGTTTCATTGTGTTGTATTCCTCTTTGCTTTGACTAAGCCCTGCAATTTTATTAATTTTCTTCTATTAACTTACAAACCTACCCCAGCTCCACCAGTGGCAGAAATGGCAGGACTTGCATGGTCCCCCTCCAGGAAAATAAATTAAAAAAATATAGTATTTTCCTCTTAACGCGATCCTTTGATCCATCCAGGGTTTTTTTTTTCATTCACAGTAGAGTTGAGATTAAAATATAATGCAAAAAAATAAAGTTCAGAGGAAGAGATCTGACAAAAAAGAAGTCTGATGCCTGTGGAATGGTCACCCAAAAGGATGTTGATGATTTCAGATTCTGCTAAGAGCTGTCTACCAAGGCATCAGGAGATTTCTCACTTCAGTCTTCCCTGATAAAATAATAATAATAATTGAGAATTATAGGTAGAATTGAAGTATTCCTGTAGATGACATTGAATTTTTAAAAAGAGACTTTTCACATCAGAATGATCAGCTGCATTTGCAACACTTGACAAAATCAAATATTGATTTTCAACTTTTTTCTCTGAGTGAAATCACTGTGAACTCACATCTGTGTTGCCAGCAGGGCTGGCAGACTGTAGAGCATTGCCTGTGGCATGAACGTTACCCACTGCTGGTAACCAGTGTCAGTCGGGAGTACCCCGGGGAGGTCAGCTGGGGAATGAGGTGCAGTCACGGCCAACCTGTGAGCAGGGCTTATTCCATCACACCTGCTGAAACTTGCTGTCAGCAACAGGAATTTGGCTAGTCACAAGAGAAAGTTGGATGTCAAACACTTTGCAATGCCTGGGAAGTAGGTAAGCATTACTTTCTTCCCAATTAAGTAAATCTGAAGTGAATCACAAGCTGCAGGACTCTGGTGTAAACACGGCATGAGATCCAACTCAGGACGTGGCCAATAGAGTCTAGACTGAAATGGGGTAACCCGTACACTCCAGTCTCCTGGGAGGGAGCACACACTGAATGTCCTGCAAAGGGCTTTGTTAAATCTTCTCCTTACAAAGGAGATGAATGCCGGGGACACAGCGATCCCTCCCTGCCTCCTTTGAAGAGCAATGACATTCCTGGGATGCTTGAGAGTTGATGGTGTTGAAGGCTTTGAAGTGAAGTACTTGAGCAGTCTATTTTGACTTCCCTGGGTGACTCATGCTCAGCTCCCTATCTAAGATGGCTTTTCAGCTTCCTTTGACAGCTTTCCAAAAGTTACATGTTTGCTCAGCCTGACCACGGACTGTAACTTTTCTGTTCACCATTCATCTTTCCTCCTGAGGATGGATGAACAGCTTTCTAACTCCAAAGGGGTTCAATGGTTCAGTGTTTTTCAAGACCAGCAATGTCTAAAGGCATTTTTGTATCAATAGGACAAATCTTAACCCTTTGACAAGCCCATGCAGCTCCCAGGCAGCTGACTTGGAAAGCATCAATGCAAGGCACTTAGCTGTGAAGCTACAGCTGATCACATGGCAAACAGCATTTCTACAGAAAATCAGAAGCACGAGGGAGGTCTCTTACATTTTTGTTGTGACACATATCATAAGGGTATAATAAGGTATTAGAAATAACTTCACAAAGTACAGCCAAGAAGAGGATACGTAGGAGTGATTCTACACCTGTATATTGCGTCTTTCACCCAAACACCTGCAACACCCTCACAAATGTACTATTTTTAGATACTCTATTGTTTGTACGTAATGCCGCGTGGCTCTGCAGTCAGACAGTGTCCACCCACAGTGCTCCGTCCTAAATGGAGCAGGGTCCTGGCTCTTTCCCAGAGGAGTGGGTTGAGGTCCCATGAGCCAAATCAAGAAGAAATGCACACACATTCACAGAGACCTTGATTTTGATGTTTACTCCTGCCATCCACAAACAACCCTTTCTCTCAGAGAAGATCCTTAAAAAAATACCCATGAACACCTCTACTGCCAAATCCACCAGGCTGTAGCAGGAGCTGCTGCGAAACGTAACAACCACCTTAGGTAACAGCTTTTTAAGTTTTTAATCAATTAAGAACTTTATTTTATTTTCATTTAAATTTCACTGCTAGGTGACAATCCCTAGGGTTACAACAACTTGCCTACCTGACATTTGACCTAGGAATCAGCAGTTTCCCAAATTTTTTTTTTACCTTCAGGGTTACAAGCTCTTGCTTTGGGGAATCAAGTCAACCTCATTGCTCTTAGCAGTGCACGTCCTGCAGAGAGGCACAGAAGATGCAGTGCCTGTTGTGCCCCACAGCCTCCCTAGTGGCGGTGGCTCAGCATGTCCAGGGAAGCACATTACAAGGATCAGAGGCAACATGAGGAATTTCAAGGTACAGAAACGCCACGAGCTTGACTCCAGGTTCACTTGGGAAATCTTCTCCCAGAAGGGTTACCTGGCTGGCGTTCGAGGCACAGCACAAATACAAATAGTTTCAGGAGATGATGTGACTTGCACCTGTCATTCAAGTGAGGTAAAAGTATTTATACAACTCATAACAGAGTGAAGATACAAACGCTGGATCTGGCTGCAGGTTTCTCCTTACTGCAGCTGGGGCTTGCAAGTGAAGGGAATAATCTCTTAAGCACACACATCCATCTGACACCAGTTAACCAGAGCACAATATGTGGTCCATCATTGTGTGACTGCCCCAGACCCACATCTGAGTCCTTCAAGACGAGGTCAGACCCACAAGTCACTCTTGGTGGCACAGGCTGCTGTGGCACACAGCCAGTCTGATACAAACATCCACTGCTATAAATCTGTGGACTTTCCCTTGTTCCACCTGCATTTTATCCTTGACATGGGGGACAGATTTAAAGTGTTTCTCGCACTGCAAGGGAGCAGGACTCTCTTCCCAGCTCTTACACTGGCACCATGAGGACCAGTACCAGGAGATTATTTTACTTGAGACCACCAAAAGGCACTTATGGTTCCAGCTCCATCCCTGGTCCTCCTTTGCTTCTCCACTAGAAAAAGAATCCCATCCAGACTGGTGGGATGAAAGCCACAGAGATGAGGCACTATGGCCCCAGGCCTGCAATGCAACAGGAGCATGGAGGTGGCTCAGCAAGGAAGGAGGGCTGGCTGCTTTGGCTAGTGACAGAGAAGACATCTAATGCCTTCATCTGTAGGAGCTGTTGAGCATCTCTTCATGCCAGGAAGCCAAAGCATTTGAGAGAGATGGATGCTGATGTGATTTTATCAGCCTGCAAAGCCAGGCAAAGATGAAAGCACAGAGAACATCCCATCTGAGCACCCATTTCAGACAACCCCTCTCACTTTTCCTTCCTTTCTCCCTCACCACTTTCCTCTCACCACAGAAAGTTCTCTCTCTCCCCGATGTCTCTCCACATCTTCTGTCTGCCCTGGGATACCCTTGTGCCAGTGAAGCATACAGAGACAACCTCTTAGGGATGGTTCCTGCCCGGTTCACCCCCATGTCCATGGGTGTAAACACAGAAAGACCCCATATAATGACTCTGTACTTCTGCCACACTGTACAGCTATCACAGCCACTGCCTGGGAGAACCAGGCCCCTTTGTACCCTACAATGACCTTTTCGTGTGGGCTAATTACCAGCACTGAATAGGGGGAATGCTGGGAGTGGGGGCTGTGTGCGTGTGAGTGCACGTATGCTGTTTCTATAGGCTTCTCTCCAGTCTGTCCTCTACACAGTCCTATAAACTGAACAAACGAAGATTTATCAGGGCATCCTGTTCACTCCTTTGTCAGTACCAGGGTTGTTCCCTCCTCTGTTTTGTGCCAAAATGCTTTGCTCTTTCGTCTGAGAGAGGGTGACCTCTTCCAGACTGCAGCACTGGGAGACTTTTTCACTGGGAGCCTGATCTTAGCTACGGCACTGACTGGGATGGGACCATGCCTGATTTCTGAAGATCAGATCCATTTCTTTCCTTTACCTCCTTCCTCTTCTCAAATCCTCTCTGTTACATTCTGTTCATCCTAAAAAAACCCACGCAAGGGGTAACTCTCTGGAGGAGGGAACACTTCCCATGGCCAATAGTCCAGACGCTACCTTGTCTAAAAGATGAAAACCATTAAACTGTGATGCCCAGAAGTGTTTGGACATCGAGGCTAGGTGGCTAACCTCTATCTTGGCTTAGACACTGTAGGAAAGGAGGACGTGGGTATTGGACAAGGATTGAAAATTAGGCCACTCATTTACTTATGTGTATCGTATGTACATATAACTGGATATGTAAATCAGATATCTAGTTGCCCACCATCAGGAAATAGGGTGTTTGCATCCCTCTATGGAATCTCCAGGCAGTGTCTGTTGGCTCTGAACAGCCTCCCTTTTACATCGGCTCGAGATACATCCCACTGCCTGCTCTCACACCTTATGCTTTGCTTAACCACCCACAGTCGTCTGCCTGCTGAGATTTATACACCCTTTACGTTGTGATAAACATACGCAGTTCACCATCCAGGGTCATCTGCTCTCTGCTGATGTTATGAGCAAGGAGAAATACTGAGGGGGTCTTGGTCAGTCTTATACCCAAAGACAGTCCCTTCTCTCCTGGAGACACCAATGGGCTGACCTCCAGGTCAGGGCTGGTTAAGGAACTCCTATTCCTGCTCCCATTAACCCAAAGGCTCCTTTGGAGCCCTCATCACCCCCCATCAGACGGTTCCTATGACTGCACCCCCAAATCCTCCCACTCGCAGTCAGCTTGGAGGTGACATTTCACATCATAGTGTGTTACGGAAACATTGCAAGTGCTCTTTCCAGGGAAGGCTAATGGCAGAAATGGAACAATCAAATCTGCTACTACAGTAAGACTGGGACATGGGAAGGAAAGGAGCCAAGTATGATTAATAATCCTTTTCCTAGAGGCCTTTGGGGGAACCCCAGCACTGCAAAACTCATGGTCAAGCTACAGCCTGGAGAGGTCCAAGATGGGTCTTTCTCTAAAGCTCTGTGGGCCACATTAAAGCCTTACTTACAAGCTTAGCTTTGGAGACACATGACAGCTACTTGAAAGGAAAAGGGTATCATCTCTGTATGAACGACGACTCACTAACCCTTCCCCAAAACAGATCCCTTCAGCTCCAAAACCTCATGTGATGTCCACACCTTGGCATCTCCTACCCTCCTCTCTCTACCCTCCTGATATCTCACTCATCTACTTGAGCAAGCAAGGCTTAGCAAAGAGAACATGCATCCCACAAACAAAAGTCAAGGGAAGGCAGGATCAAGCTTGAATGGCATTCCCACATTTCCATATTTCCAGATTTTGGGCTCTATGTAGAGAGCATGAACCCTCCTCCACGTCCTGCTCCTGTCTGTGTCCCTTTCATGCTGGTGAGATTTGTTGCGGGATAATTCTCAACGACCATCTCCCCACAACAAAGCCACCCCCTTTAGATGCGGGCAGATGATATAGAAAATGGGTGGTTCAGGCTGATTTCATGAGGCCTAATAAATCTTCAGTAAATTAAAACTCATCCCCCTTTCCTCCCCTCCCCAGACTTTTGTCTTGCTAATACACATTAAGCCCTGCCTGGCTACACACTTTGAGGCATTTTGGAGGTGAGGTCTGTACAAAGCTGCAGATGTGGGAGCTTTAAAGGACCTTTGGCCCTGGTGTTAGCCATTAACATCAGCCATGCCAACACAAGAATCTCACCATGGTTCTCTCCCCTCAAAAGGGCTCCCAAGTAACAACCTCGCCTTTTGAGGTGGGGAAAGAAATAAAAGAACAGAAGGAATGAGCAAGGGAGAATGAGAGAGAGACCTTCCAAAAGAGGTGTTCCCTGTAAAGCTAATTTTGTCCCTAAATCATTGTCTGAAGCTGGTTGCTAGTTAGAAATTGCTTAAGAAATCAGTGCACCTCTTTCAAGCCAGGCGATGCTGGCACTCACAACAGCATTCGCTGATATATGATTCATTTCTCTCATCTCCACTGACCGTTTCCACCCTGACCTTCCTAGTTTCAGACCTTGAAATAAAGAGCCCTAATGCTGTCCCATATTCAAAGAGCCACTTTTGTCCCATATTCAGGTTTTTATTCCTGTTCAGATGTTCTCTATGCTTTCCACCCTTCTTTAGAAATCAAAATCAAGCTGCCACCCGGGCTGGAAACAAAGTGACAGGCCAAAAATGTGTCTGTGAATGTAATAGCCCTTCTGGAGTATCCCCTTTTGCCCTGGTGTCTTCCGTTATCCTTTTACTTGGAGCATGCTGGTGCCCTATGTACTTGCATCCCCTATCCAATACAAGGGAAAATGCAGCCAGGAAAGCCATGTAATTAATGAACCTGCCTGTTTCCAGTGGGCTAAGATTTGAATAAAAGCTTCAAGGATGTGAACAATTCACTTCTCTGTTCGGTGCGTTCACGGAGGTGCTTTCAGGTGTGATTCAAACAAGAAGTAACAGCTCCTCTCCCCAGGTTTCTCAGCAGAGGCTGCACCTTCCATCCCTTCAAGCACTTTGGCTAAAATGTAAAGAGAAACTTTGTGGCCCTATGTGGGTGCTTTAGAAGTTGTAAGGTGTGATGAATGAGCTCGAAAAAACACAGATCAAGAGGAAGATAGCGGGCATGAAAGGACAGACAGTTAGATCAGACTAGACATCCTGGGATGAAAGGAAAGGTGAACGGGTAGCTAGATTAGACAGTTACGGTAAGTGGAAGGCAGGAAATCCAAACTTGTAGGTGTTTATCCTAAACTCCAGATCTGCACCTGTAAAGGCTGCTGTCTTACTTCTTTTTTATTCAGTCCTTTCATAAGCAAATTTCCCAGCGTGATCAGGAGGTGCCCCTGGCACAGGGACTGTGAGCATGAAAGGGAAATGAAACAAACTGACCAACCAACCTCATTTGTATCTTTTTTTTTAAATCTCAAAGGAAAGCTTAGATCTCCATCCCTTTTAAATTTTTGGGCAAAGGCAGAGGTCAGTTTTCATTTTATCAGGATCTCTTTGTCCATCCCAGTGAGAAGGGACCGTGCACTCTGACACTTTGAACAAGCTACAGTAGTGCGAGTGGGTTTATCTCTGAAGTGTGGAGCTTGTTAACTCTGGACTGTTGCTGGAAGCTGAGGCTGAGAGTTGTCCCTGTCCAATCAGATAAACGTGAATGCCTCTCACTCCGCTAGCAAGCTAGCTTGAAACCCTACAGTGTCACACTGAACAATGGTAGCGACAGGAGAGTGCATTCTACATTCATTCGCCAAATCAAATCCCAACAACATCCAAAACCGTTCAGATATTTATCTGGGGCTGCTCATCTATCCCAAAAGCACAATGAGACTTGTCACGTTTCTATGCTTTCCTGGTGAGATTATTTTACAACAAAGCAATTATCCCTTGGGGATCATATAACTATTTACATATTCATTTCCTGGTGTCCTGCCCATCATTTCCTATCATATCATGGGAAGGCAGCTGCTGTCCTCTCACACAGTGCAGTCCTCAGCAATTCAGGCTGATAAGCAGCGCGGAGCACAGAAATCACCGGGGTCTTGTGCTGCCTTCCTTTACATGGCAAAACTTTAGATAAGTGGGAAAGTGCATCACCAGTGACATAAAATCTGTCCTGCTCACTTCAGTGGAATTTCACACCAACAACTTCAACCTTCTCATGTAACTTTGTACTTTAGCTTTCTACAGTAAACCTTGACCAAAAGCTACAGTTTTGTTTCCTCCTACAAGAGGGACACATGAAAATTAGCAGAACAGCACTTTTTTCATGTCAAGACCTTTGTAAAAGTATTTCTCAATAGATAGTTGAACCATAACAAAATATGTAATATGCTCTATTTTTGCCAGTAATTGGGTTGCATATCATCCCCCTATGGCTCCATCTACACATCAAAGATTCCTGCATTTATTTCTATGACATTGATTAGCTTTATTCCAAAATCACTACAAATACCTCTGTTAAGGCATAATAAAAAGCCATAATGTGGAGCAATGCTGCCTTGCTCTGAAGCTTAATCATTTTAGCCTTGATCAATTAAGGCCCAACTGATCTTGGCTCCTGCACAGTCAAAAAAAAGATCCTCCTAAGGTCTGAACACCTCCTGGAGAAGCCTCTGCTTGTCACCAACAATAAAGGTGGTGAAAAACAATTAGATTCTCATCTGCAGTACTTGTGTTATGTGCCAAGTTTAGGTGAAGAAAATCACCTTTTGGATGTCTGAAACCAGTGTCACCGTTACCACCCTGACAGTGAGCAAATGTATGTCTGCAGTTGGCTCTTCATACTTTGCCCTGAATAGGAAAAATAGCCTTGTCGCCAGTTGATTGTGGTTTTCACTCCATTAAATCAAACCAGGAAAGGATGATCCAAATGACATTTTAAAGACATACATAAAAACTCCAGCAGTAAATAAACCTGAAGAGGGCAAATATGTGTTTCATTGCAAATACTGTAAGCCTCAAAGTGGCTACAGAGCAATAACTCTTCTCTTTTATGAAGGACTCTCCATCTGAGATCCTGAATGTACTTTGAAAACAAATGCACTCCATCTTCTAATATCTACCTGGCCTGACCGACAGAATTTTCTAAGGCTTATGGCCTCATCCTGCTGAAACCTACCCCTTCCTCTGGAGCAGGATGCAGTTCCCTTGGCACAAAAATGCACACAGCTCTTTGAAATGCTTGGCAAAGTCTTTCGCTGAGAGGGACGTGCTCAAACCTGCTCCACTTGAAGAGAAGCACAAAACTATTATTGACTTCAAAGGCAGTGGGACTCAGCCCCAGGGTGGAAATTAGCTTCAACATTCATTGAATTAAAAGAGGGGGATTCCCTTCGAAGAACTGCCACTTCCTGGGCCATGGGATGAGATTTGTATTGAACACAATTATAACTAGGCCATAACACTGGAAAACAGGTGCCGAATTCAGTGGCTAGGCACCCCAAGATCCGGTGGAGAACAAGTATGTATAGAAACTCAAGGTGTAGTTTAATTTGCCTGAACACGACTCTGCTGAAGGACAGGACAAGGGCAGAGGCTCCTGAAAAGCACCATGGCTCCTGAAGCTGCGAGCGGAGGCACAACCTCAGCAAAGTACACGTGTGAGTATTTCTAAACCTCTATCACCTAAAGAAAAGGTGAAAAGGAAAAATAAATATTAATTAAGTATGATCTAGAGAGGCAGCTGGGAAACTGCATCCCAGCAAGGTGTGAACTACTGTATTCAGCCCCCAGGGCTGGAAACACCACTAGCCTCAAGGCTTGAAATGTCCCTCATGATGTGCCCATGAGCCCTGAAAGACTTAGCTCAGCCTTGTCTCCGTGTGTTTGCCACCTCCAGGTAAAGCAGCAAATCTGATTTACTTCCACTTCTGAAGCTCACTCAAAGGATGACTTAGAAAAAATTATTAAAATCAATGAACTGGATTCCTCTCCACACCAGATGACCTCCCCCAAATCCTCAGCACCCTCTGGCCTTGGGAAAGGTGCAATTCCTGCAAGAACAACCATGTCCAAACATACCAGTAGCCTCCCTTTTTGACTCGCAGACAAAACTGGACAGCATTTACAATGAATAATCACCCTGCATGAGCACGATTTTGCCGTTTGCTTCCTCCTGCAGCACATCAGACTCTTACAGAGACAAAGCCCAATCTGCTGAAAGCATTGCTCTTCTCCATCTAACTGAAACCTACTCTCTTTTCTCCCCTCCCAGCGAAGAAGGGTCTGAATCAGTGATTTGTGGCTCAGGGCAATGCTCAGAGCCGCCCTTCCCAGGAATTGCAGTAGTTCATGAGGCGAAGGTGTCAACATCAGATAAAGAGGAATTCACCCACTGGACAGCTAGCATATCTGATCTCAGCTTAGATTACTTGCTGAGCAAAGACCAACAAGATGCCTCAGAGCAGCCAACCCTCTTGAAAAAGGTAAAGTTTAATGAGATTAAATGTGTTCATTGTTAGGATGTCAGAAAGGGAAGCAGGCAATGGCATCAGAGAGGTAGGCAAAGCCTCTATGGACCACAGGACAGCTTGCTCTGGTGCAGAAGAGCCAACCAACAATAAATTGGGCCACAACAATAAATTGGGCCACAGATGTTCAGATACCAGGTTTTGATGCTGGTCTGCTTTGATTTGTCTGGGGGATGGAGCCAAGACTTGATTCCCTAAAGGGGGGAATGGAGTTTTGATCAGGTCCCCAGAAGGATTTATTACTGGGCTGACGGAATGAATCATAGAATCATAGAATCATAGAATCATAGAATCATAGAAT